>JAWUZG010001337.1:22500-27500 GCA_036785705.1 Acanthornis magna
CCCCCTCTCCTTGGCGGGTAGACCAGGTCTCTCTCGTCCGCACTTGGCGCTTGGCGCCGGCCGCTGTCGCCCCCTAGGCGGGTAGACCTGGTCGCCGCGCTCGGCCTGTGACCGGGGTAGACCTGGCCGCCCCGGCCCGCCGCTCCCCCTCTCCTTGGCGGGTAGACCAGGTCTCTCTCGTCCGCACTTGGCGCTCGGCGCCGGCCGCTGTCTCCCCGCTCGCCCTGCGGCCGGGGTAGACCTGGCCGCCCCGGCCCGCCGCTCCCCCTCTCCTTGGCGGGTAGACCAGGTCTCTCTCGCCCGCACTTGGCGCTTGGCGCAGGCCGCTGTCGCCCCCTAGGCGGGTAGACCTGGTCGCCGCGCTCGGCCTGTGACCGGGGTAGACCTGGCCGCCCCGGCCCGCCGCTCCCCCTCTCCTTGGCGGGGAGACCAGGTCTCTCTCGTCCGCACTTGGCGCTTGGCGCAGGCCGCTGTCGCCCCCTAGGCGGGTAGACCTGGTCGCCGCGCTCGGCCTGTGACCGGGGTAGACCTGGCCGCCCCGGCCCGCCGCTCCCCCTCTCCTTGGCGGGTAGACCAGGTCTCTCTCGTCCGCACTTGGCGCTTGGCGCAGGCCGCTGTCGCCCCCTAGGCGGGTAGACCTGGTCGCCGCGCTCGGCCTGTGACCGGGGTAGACCTGGCCGCCCCGGCCCGCCGCTCCCCCTCTCCTTGGCGGGTAGACCAGGTCTCTCTCGTCCGCACTTGGCGCTTGGCGCCGGCCGCTGTCGCCCCCTAGGCGGGTAGACCTGGTCGCCGCGCTCGGCCTGTGACCGGGGTAGACCTGGCCGCCCCGGCCCGCCGCTCCCCCTCTCCTTGGCGGGGAGACCAGGTCTCTCTCGTCCGCACTTGGCGCTTGGCGCAGGCCGCTGTCGCCCCCTAGGCGGGTAGACCTGGTCGCCGCGCTCGGCCTGTGACCGGGGTAGACCTGGCCGCCCCGGCCCGCCGCTCCCCCTCTCCTTGGCGGGTAGACCAGGTCTCTCTCGTCCGCACTTGGCGCTTGGCGCAGGCCGCTGTCGCCCCCTAGGCGGGTAGACCTGGTCGCCGCGCTCGGCCTGTGACCGGGGTAGACCTGGCCGCCCCGGCCCGCCGCTCCCCCTCTCCTTGGCGGGTAGACCAGGTCTCTCTCGCCCGCACTTGGCGCTTGGCGCAGGCCGCTGTCGCCCCCTAGGCGGGTAGACCTGGTCGCCGCGCTCGGCCTGTGACCGGGGTAGACCTGGCCGCCCCGGCCCGCCGCTCCCCCTCTCCTTGGCGGGGAGACCAGGTCTCTCTCGTCCGCACTTGGCGCTTGGCGCAGGCCGCTGTCGCCCCCTAGGCGGGTAGACCTGGTCGCCGCGCTCGGCCTGTGACCGGGGTAGACCTGGCCGCCCCGGCCCGCCGCTCCCCCTCTCCTTGGCGGGTAGACCAGGTCTCTCTCGTCCGCACTTGGCGCTCGGCGCCGGCCGCTGTCTCCCCGCTCGCCCTGCGGCCGGGGTAGACCTGGCCGCCCGGGCCCGCCGTTCCCCCCCTCCCCTCCTTGGCGGGTAGACCAGGTCTCTCTCGTCCGCACTTGGCGCTTGGCGCCGGCCGCTGTCGCCCCCTAGGCGGGTAGACCTGGTCGCCGCGCTCGGCCTGTGACCGGGGTAGACCTGGCCGCCCCGGCCCGCCGCTCCCCCTCTCCTTGGCGGGTAGACCAGGTCTCTCTCGTCCGCACTTGGCGCTCGGCGCCGGCCGCTGTCTCCCCGCTCGCCCTGCGGCCGGGGTAGACCTGGCCGCCCGGGCCCGCCGTTTCCCCCCCCCCCCCCCCCCGCCTCCTTGGCGGGTAGACCAGGTCTCTCTCGTCCGCACTTGGCGCTCGGCGCCGGCCGCTGTCTCCCCGCTCGCCCTGCGGCCGGGGCAGACCTGGCCGCCCGTGCCCGGCGCCGAGCCCGGTCGTCCAATCCTCTTCTGTCGCACTCGCAGCCCCGCGCCGCTGCCCAGGCCGGCGAGCACCCGTTCGGCCCGCTCGCCTCCGGCAGCCCTGCACGCGCCGCCGGCTGCATGCCGGAGCGGCCGTCTGCGATGCCTGCCGCCCGCTCCCCCAGCCCGGGCCCCCTGTGCCGGCACCCCGTCCGCAACCCGCTCCCCGCACCGCTCCCGGAGAGGGAAGGAGGGCGTCTTTAGGACCCGGCGGCGATCTCGCCGGCTCCGTGCCCGAAGAGACAGCAGCGTCAGTTCTCGAAGCCCGGCTCCCGGCTCTCTCTCGAAAGCCTGCCGTGCCTTTGGCCCGGCTCCCGTCCCGCCTTCTTTGCTGCACCGCTCACTCCCTGCCTCGGCCTCCCGCTGCCACCACCACCTCCAGCCCGCTGCCAGCCCTACTTCTTCACCGCCCGCTCACCGAACGCCCTGTCTTCCCCTTGCACCAGTCTTCTCCTGTCCCTGCGGCCGCTGCCGTGCGAAATGGCTGTGGGGATCCTGGGCGGCGGCGGGAAAAGTCCGCGGGCGGCGCCAGACAGGCTGTTGGCGGAGGGCGGGGCGCCCCCCACCGTCAATGGGCCGTGAAAGACAGGGCGGGGGGAGGTGGGGGACAGGGCCCGTGTGAATGAGAGAGCGTGAGCGCCTGCGCCTGCGTGCATGTCTGTGTCTGTGTCTGCGTCTGTGTGTCCGTCCGTGTCTGTGTCTGCCTGTCCGTCTGGGCCGGACCGCGTCCGTGTCTCTGCGTGTGCGTGTGCTGGCGCGGTGGTGGGGCGGTCTGTGGCGGGAGGAGGAGGTCGTGTCAGTGCGTGTGTGTGTCTCTCTCTCGCCGTGTCCCTCCCGACCGCGAAAGAACCGGCGCCGGGCTCTGCCGGCAGGCGGACCGAGTCGCGCGGGGCGGGGGGGGGGGGGGGTGGGGGGGGGGGCGGGGGCTTACGTGCCAGGCTCTGGCGCCTCGGCCCGGAGCCCCCGCCGCCGCCCGGAGCCGCGGCGAGCGCCGAAGATCGCTCCCGACCGTGAAATAAGCGGCCGGAAGGCGGCCGCCGGCTCCGGCCGGAAGACGGCCGTCGGCCCCGGACTCTGCCGGTGGGCGGGGCAAGTCGGGCGGCGGGGGAGGGCCGGCGGCTCCGTGCCCGGCTCTGCCGCGTCCACAGGCTTCTCCCCCGCGCTGCGCCCCGAGACGCTGGGGCGGGGGGGGAAGGGGGTTGGGGGGGGGGGGGGTGGGTCCGCGGGTGGCTGGTCCGCGGGGGTAGTGGGGAGGCTCTTTTATTTAGTGGGTCGGTGTGCCGGCAGGCCGAGCCTAGGGCACGGGCTCCCCGCGAGCGCGGCAGGGAGCGGTCTGGGGGGGGGGAACGGGAAATAAAAAAAAAAAAAGATTGGCAAAAACCCGTGGTTTTGTCCGACTTTCCTGTTCTGACCGAAAGAAAAATCAGTTCTCTCCCGAAGAAGAGGCGATGTTTGTCGAAAATACTCCTTGACCTTGAAACAGGCTCCCCGGGCGGGACAGGGCTGCTAGCGCCGTCTGGCTCCAGGGCGCCACGGGACGCTGGGGTGTCCCCGGCTGCGGGGCGGGAGGAGAAGGCCGGGACTACCCCGGCAGTCCGCGGCGGCAGGAGGAGGCCAGGTCTACCCCGGCAGTCCGCGGCGGCAGGAGGAGGCCAGGTCTACCCCCGTAGTACGCGGCGGCAGGAGGAGGCCAGGTCTACCTCCGTAGTACGCGGCGGCAGGAGGAGGCCAGGTCTACCCCGGCAGTCCGCGGCGGCAGGAGGAGGCCAGGTCTACCCCGGCAGTCCGCGGCGGCAGGAGGAGGCCAGGTCTACCGCCGTAGTACGCGGCGGCAGGAGGAGGCCAGGTCTACCCCCGTAGTACGCGGCGGCAGGAGGAGGCCAGGTCTACCTCCGTAGTACGCGGCGGCAGGAGGAGGCCAGGTCTACCCCGTGGTCTCCGGCGGCAGGAGGAGGCCAGGTCTACCCCGGCAGTCCGCGGCGGCAGGAGGAGGCCAGGTCTACCTCCGTAGTCCGCGGCGGCAGGAGGAGGCCAGGTCTACCCCGGCAGTCCGCGGCGGCAGGAGGAGGCCAGGTCTACCCCGGCAGTCCGCGGCGGCAGGAGGAGGCCAGGTCTACCGCCGTAGTACGCGGCGGCAGGAGGAGGCCAGGTCTACCTCCGTAGTCCGCGGCGGCAGGAGGCGGCCTGGTCTACCCCGGCAGTCCGCGGCGGCAGGAGGAGGCCAGGTCTCCCCCGGCAGTCCGCGGCGGCAGGAAGCGGCCAGGTCTACCTCCGTAGTCCGCGGCGGCAGGAGGAGGCCAGGTCTCCCCCGGCAGTCCGCGGCGGCAGGAGGAGGCCAGGTCTACCCCGGCAGTCCGCGGCGGCAGGAGGAGGCCAGGTCTACCCCGGCCCGGGACTTAGGCGCATTTCGGCAGGGCTCGGGTAGACGTGTTGTCCCCGCCCCTCCTGGAAGTTCACCAAGGGGTCGCTGTTTTTCGCTGCCTCCCGCTACGTCATCGTAGAAGGCGGCGTGCTCTCGCGCGCCGCCCCGGTGAAGTACCATTGGTCTTCTTGCCGGCGTCTGGGCCTTCGGACTCGCCTGCCCGTATTATGGGAGCGAGTAGAGGGCCGCGTCCCGACAACCTGGCGTACGTGTCGAAAGCCGAGAGCGGCGGCTGCGCGTGCTGTCCGCCGGCCTCCGGCCGATTTTGTCGAGCGGCCGGGACGAGTCGCGTGGCTCGGTCCCGGTGTTTCTCGTACCGGCTTGACGATGACGGTGGCGAAGGTGGCGGCGATGCCGTGAGCTCCTTGTCCGAAGCTGAGGGTTTCGAGAGGCACAGAGAGAGAGAGAGAAAAAAAGAGCGAGAGCACTGGCGAGCGTGTCCCGCTCTCTGACCCGGCTGCGGCTGGCGTCACGGAACCGGGGGCCCCGGCCCCAGAGACCGGTGTTGCTGGCGGTGAGGCGGCGGCGCCTCGTCCTTCTCATGCTCGGCCTTAAGCCGGGGGCCCGCTGGTCGGGCGCGTTTTTTCCCGGCTGTCGGTCTGGTGCG
>JAWUZG010001337.1:32500-35000 GCA_036785705.1 Acanthornis magna
TCCTGGAGGCGCGCGCGCCCTTGCGCCCCCCGCCCCGTCTTCCCCCCGCCCCCGTCGTCCTTCGCTCGGCGAGCGAGGCGGCGCGCGGAGAGAAGAGCGAGGCGGGGGGTAAAAAAAAAGGGAGAGGCGGACGCCTTCGGGGGGTCGGGGGAGGCGGCTCCTCCGACCCACTCCCCGCAGCGGGGCGGGCTTTTGCCGCCCGGCAAAATCCCGCTCCCCGGCCGAGCGGCGCCTCGCGCCGAGCCGGGACCGAAAGGGTCGGGCCTCCGGGAGTTCCGGGCCGTGCGCCGGCTGGGGGGGGGCGCGCGCGCGCACGGCGGTGGCAAAATCCTTGTCCCGTCGTCGCCGTGGGCCCGCCCTCTCCGGGCCGGGGGTTGTGCGAGGGCTCAGGGTGTTGCCGGGTCGCTTCCCCGCGCCGGCGGGGCGGCCCGAGCCGCGGTGGTCCTCTCGGGCGCAGCGCCGGGCTACTGAGGGAAACCCCGGGCCCCGAGAAGGATGCCGCGGTGGTGGCGGCGGATGTCGGGCGCGCCCCCGCGGGCGGACGCTCCCCCGAAGGCGGCAGCGGGGGAGGCACCCCCGCGGGGCCATGCAGGTCGTTTCCCTCGCCCCAGGGCCAGGTACCTAGCGCTCCGCGCCTCGGCCGCCCCCGAAGCCCCCTCGGCGTCGTCAAACGCCGCTGGGAGCCGAGGGGGGCCGCCGGAGCCGGGCGGAGGTTTAAAGACTCGGGCGGCTCGGCGCGGCGCCGCCGTGGCGGCGGTCGGCGGCGGCGGCGGTGCCGGACGGCGGCGCGGGGGCGCCACCGCGAGGGGGTGGGGGGAGCTGCTCCCGCCGATCCCCCCCCCGCGGTGGTGGCCGCCGTGCCGCCGCCCGCGCTCGTCGGCGCCGTCCCGCCGCCGCGTGCGGGCGGCCGCGCCGCGCCGGGGAGGGGCGCCCTGCCCCCCCCTCTCCGCGGCCCGGTCTCGGCGGAGAGACCGCGGCGCGTTGGGCCGGCCGCGGGGCCGGACCCGCTCGCTTCTCGAAACGGGCGACGGCGGCGGAGAGCGCGCGCTCTCCGCCTTTCCTGCGGCCGCGGGGTCGCGGCCGCCGGCAACCCGTCCCGCTCGCGCTCCGTTCTCCCTGTGACCGGCCGCTGGCTTCGCGCGCGGCGCCGTCCACCGCGCGCGGCCGCGCCTCTCCCCTCGACGGTCTTGGCCTCTCGAACGCACCGGCGGCGCCGTCCGCCGCCCGCCTCGCTCTACCGCTCGCCCGGTGCGGGCGAGCGCTCGGCGGTCCCTCCGTGGCCGGAGGCCGGCGAGTGCGGGCCACCCCGGGCCGAGCGGCGGCGTCGCTGCTCGGCGGGTGTCTCCCCCCTCCCCCCCCCCCCTCTTCCCGGGGGGCGGGGGCTGGTGGGGGGGCGGTCGGCCGGCCCAGCGGCCGCCGTCGTCGCCGGTGGTCCCGGCCCGGGCCCTGCCCGTCGCTTCCCCGTCGCCCTTCCCGGCCGCGTGTGGGCCGGCCGAAGGAAGGCGCGCGGGCGGCCGCGGGGGCGCTCCGCCGCCCGGTCTCCGCGTGGAAACGAGGAGAGCGGGCGTTGCCCCCCGGCTCAGCGCCGCGCGCCTTCTGCCGGGCGCGTGCCCGCGGAAGGGGGCTCCGAAGGTGCGAAGCGGCGGCAGCGGTTCCGGGCGGGCGGCCGGCGCGGCGGCGGATCCCGCTGGCCGGCAGGCCTCGGGCGCTCGCGACGCCGGCTCGCGTCTCGGTGGTGTCCGCCTCCGGCGCCGGCGGCGGAGCGGGCCGCAGACGCTCGCCTTTCAACCCCCCGGCGGGAGCGGTCCCGCGGGGCGGGGGCGCCGGCGTGGCGGCGTCTCGCCGCGTGCGTCTCGGGCGTGGTCAAGGCCGCTGGGGAGAAGTGGGCCGCGCGAGGTTGGCGCGGCGGCGCGCGGGGAGTCCGGCGGAGCGGTGAGAGGGAAGAAGCGGAGCCGCGTGCGGGGGGGGGGGCCCCGACGGCGGCGCCCCCGGCCGCGTGTGCCGTGCGTGTCCGTCGTCCCGTGAGCAGAGAAGGCCGGGCGGGCTCCGGTGCCCCCCGCGGTCCGGCGCGCGCCCGCGCGCCCCCTCCGCGCGGAGGCCGGGCCGAGCCCGGGCGCCTGGGCCGCCTCCGAAGACCGGCGCGCGGGGTGGCGTTCTCCCCTCGCCGCGTGGCGGGGGGAGGCGGTCGGGAGCGCGGGCTCCCCCGCCTTTGCCGGCCTTCGGAGCGTTGTGTGGGGTTCTCCCCTCCTCCTCCTCCTCCTCCGTTTCGATGGTCGTGCGGTCGTACGGTCTGGAGGCGAGGCGCGGCCTCGCCGAAAGCCACAACGAAAAAAAGGGGCTGCTTCACGCGAGCGGTCCCGGCCCCTCCGCGCGTGCGGTGCGGGTGCCGAAAGCCAGACAACTCTTAGCGGTGGATCACTCGGCTCGTGCGTCGATGAAGAACGCAGCTAGCTGCGAGAATTAATGTGAATTGCAGGACACATTGATCATCGACACTTCG
>JAWUZG010001337.1:42500-45000 GCA_036785705.1 Acanthornis magna
CCCTGCGGCCGCTGCCGTGCGAAATGGCTGTGGGGATCCTGGGCGGCGGCGGGAAAAGTCCGCGGGCGGCGCCAGACAGGCTGTTGGCGGAGGGCGGGGCGCCCCCCACCGTCAATGGGCCGTGAAAGACAGGGCGGGGGGAGGTGGGGGACAGGGCCCGTGTGAATGAGAGAGCGTGAGCGCCTGCGCCTGCGTGCATGTCTGTGTCTGTGTCTGCGTCTGTGTGTCCGTCCGTGTCTGTGTCTGCCTGTCCGTCTGGGCCGGACCGCGTCCGTGTCTCTGCGTGTGCGTGTGCTGGCGCGGTGGTGGGGCGGTCTGTGGCGGGAGGAGGAGGTCGTGTCAGTGCGTGTGTGTGTCTCTCTCTCGCCGTGTCCCTCCCGACCGCGAAAGAACCGGCGCCGGGCTCTGCCGGCAGGCGGACCGAGTCGCGCGGGGCGGGGGGGGGGGGGGGTGGGGGGGGGGCGGGGGCTTACGTGCCAGGCTCTGGCGCCTCGGCCCGGAGCCCCCGCCGCCGCCCGGAGCCGCGGCGAGCGCCGAAGATCGCTCCCGACCGTGAAATAAGCGGCCGGAAGGCGGCCGCCGGCTCCGGCCGGAAGACGGCCGTCGGCCCCGGACTCTGCCGGTGGGCGGGGCAAGTCGGGCGGCGGGGGAGGGCCGGCGGCTCCGTGCCCGGCTCTGCCGCGTCCACAGGCTTCTCCCCCGCGCTGCGCCCCGAGACGCTGGGGCGGGGGGGGAAGGGGGTTGGGGGGGGGGGGTGGGTCCGCGGGTGGCTGGTCCGCGGGGGTAGTGGGGAGGCTCTTTTATTTAGTGGGTCGGTGTGCCGGCAGGCCGAGCCTAGGGCACGGGCTCCCCGCGAGCGCGGCAGGGAGCGGTCTGGGGGGGGGGAACGGGAAATAAAAAAAAAAAAAGATTGGCAAAAACCCGTGGTTTTGTCCGACTTTCCTGTTCTGACCGAAAGAAAAATCAGTTCTCTCCCGAAGAAGAGGCGATGTTTGTCGAAAATACTCCTTGACCTTGAAACAGGCTCCCCGGGCGGGACAGGGCTGCTAGCGCCGTCTGGCTCCAGGGCGCTACGGGACGCTGGGGTGTCCCCGGCTGCGGGGCGGGAGGAGAAGGCCGGGACTACCCCGGCAGTCCGCGGCGGCAGGAGGAGGCCAGGTCTACCCCGGCAGTCCGCGGCGGCAGGAGGAGGCCAGGTCTACCCCCGTAGTACGCGGCGGCAGGAGGAGGCCAGGTCTACCTCCGTAGTCCGCGGCGGCAGGAGGAGGCCAGGTCTACCCCGGCAGTCCGCGGCGGCAGGAGGAGGCCAGGTCTACCCCGGCAGTCCGCGGCGGCAGGAGGAGGCCAGGTCTACCCCCGTAGTACGCGGCGGCAGGAGGAGGCCAGGTCTACCCCCGTAGTACGCGGCGGCAGGAGGAGGCCAGGTCTACCCCGCGGTCTCCGGCGGCAGGAGGAGGCCAGGTCTACCTCCGTAGTCCGCGGCGGCAGGAGGAGGCCAGGTCTACCCCGGCAGTCCGCGGCGGCAGGAGGAGGCCAGGTCTACCGCCGTAGTACGCGGCGGCAGGAGGAGGCCAGGTCTACCTCCGTAGTACGCGGCGGCAGGAGGAGGCCAGGTCTACCTCCGTAGTCCGCGGCGGCAGGAGGAGGCCAGGTCTACCCCGGCAGTCCGCGGCGGCAGGAGGAGGCCAGGTCTACCCCGGCAGTCCGCGGCGGCAGGAGGAGGCCAGGTCTACCGCCGTAGTACGCGGCGGCAGGAGGAGGCCAGGTCTACCTCCGTAGTCCGCGGCGGCAGGAGGCGGCCTGGTCTACCCCGGCAGTCCGCGGCGGCAGGAGGAGGCCAGGTCTCCCCCGGCAGTCCGCGGCGGCAGGAAGCGGCCAGGTCTACCTCCGTAGTCCGCGGCGGCAGGAGGAGGCCAGGTCTCCCCCGGCAGTCCGCGGCGGCAGGAGGAGGCCAGGTCTCCCCCGGCAGTCCGCGGCGGCAGGAGGAGGCCAGGTCTACCCCGGCCCGGGACTTAGGCGCATTTCGGCAGGGCTCGGGTAGACGTGTTGTCCCCGCCCCTCCTGGAAGTTCACCAAGGGGTCGCTGTTTTTCGCTGCCTCCCGCTACGTCATCGTAGAAGGCGGCGTGCTCTCGCGCGCCGCCCCGGTGAAGTACCATTGGTCTTCTTGCCGGCGTCTGGGCCTTCGGACTCGCCTGCCCGTATTATGGGAGCGAGTAGAGGGCCGCGTCCCGACAACCTGGCGTACGTGTCGAAAGCCGAGAGCGGCGGCTGCGCGTGCTGTCCGCCGGCCTCCGGCCGATTTTGTCGAGCGGCCGGGACGAGTCGCGTGGCTCGGTCCCGGTGTTTCTCGTACCGGCTTGACGATGACGGTGGCGAAGGTGGCGGCGATGCCGTGAGCTCCTTGTCCGAAGCTGAGGGTTTCGAGAGGCACAGAGAGAGAGAGAGAAAAAAAGAGCGAGAGCACTGGCGAGCGTGTCCCGCTCTCTGACCCGGCTGCG
>JAWUZG010001337.1:50000-52500 GCA_036785705.1 Acanthornis magna
CTCGCCGCCGCGGCCGGCGCCGCCGAACGCCGGTCGCCGGTTTTTCGTTCCCCGGGCGCGGCCCGAGTTCTCCCGAGCCCGGCTCTCCCGTCGGCGCGTGAGCCGTGCCCGCGTGCGGGAGGGGAGGGGTGCTCGGCACGGCCCCTCCTGGAGGCGCGCGCGCCCTTGCGCCCCCCGCCCCGTCTTCCCCCCGCCCCCGTCGTCCTTCGCTCGGCGAGCGAGGCGGCGCGCGGAGAGAAGAGCGAGGCGGGGGGTAAAAAAAAAGGGAGAGGCGGACGCCTTCGGGGGGTCGGGGGAGGCGGCTCCTCCGACCCACTCCCCGCAGCGGGGCGGGCTTTTGCCGCCCGGCAAAATCCCGCTCCCCGGCCGAGCGGCGCCTCGCGCCGAGCCGGGACCGAAAGGGTCGGGCCTCCGGGAGTTCCGGGCCGTGCGCCGGCTGGGGGGGGGCGCGCGCGCGCACGGCGGTGGCAAAATCCTTGTCCCGTCGTCGCCGTGGGCCCGCCCTCTCCGGGCCGGGGGTTGTGCGAGGGCTCAGGGTGTTGCCGGGTCGCTTCCCCGCGCCGGCGGGGCGGCCCGAGCCGCGGTGGTCCTCTCGGGCGCAGCGCCGGGCTACTGAGGGAAACCCCGGGCCCCGAGAAGGATGCCGCGGTGGTGGCGGCGGATGTCGGGCGCGCCCCCGCGGGCGGACGCTCCCCCGAAGGCGGCAGCGGGGGAGGCACCCCCGCGGGGCCATGCAGGTCGTTTCCCTCGCCCCAGGGCCAGGTACCTAGCGCTCCGCGCCTCGGCCGCCCCCGAAGCCCCCTCGGCGTCGTCAAACGCCGCTGGGAGCCGAGGGGGGCCGCCGGAGCCGGGCGGAGGTTTAAAGACTCGGGCGGCTCGGCGCGGCGCCGCCGTGGCGGCGGTCGGCGGCGGCGGCGGTGCCGGACGGCAGCGCGGGGGCGCCACCGCGAGGGGGTGGGGGGAGCTGCTCCCGCCGATCCCCCCCCCGCGGTGGTGGCCGCCGTGCCGCCGCCCGCGCTCGTCGGCGCCGTCCCGCCGCCGCGTGCGGGCGGCCGCGCCGCGCCGGGGAGGGGCGCCCTGCCCCCCCCTCTCCGCGGCCCGGTCTCGGCGGAGAGACCGCGGCGCGTTGGGCCGGCCGCGGGGCCGGACCCGCTCGCTTCTCGAAACGGGCGACGGCGGCGGAGAGCGCGCGCTCTCCGCCTTTCCTGCGGCCGCGGGGTCGCGGCCGCCGGCAACCCGTCCCGCTCGCGCTCCGTTCTCCCTGTGACCGGCCGCTGGCTTCGCGCGCGGCGCCGTCCACCGCGCGCGGCCGCGCCTCTCCCCTCGACGGTCTTGGCCTCTCGAACGCACCGGCGGCGCCGTCCGCCGCCCGCCTCGCTCTACCGCTCGCCCGGTGCGGGCGAGCGCTCGGCGGTCCCTCCGTGGCCGGAGGCCGGCGAGTGCGGGCCACCCCGGGCCGAGCGGCGGCGTCGCTGCTCGGCGGGTGTCTCCCCCCTCCCCCCCCCCCCTCTTCCCGGGGGGCGGGGGCTGGTGGGGGGGCGGTCGGCCGGCCCAGCGGCCGCCGTCGTCGCCGGTGGTCCCGGCCCGGGCCCTGCCCGTCGCTTCCCCGTCGCCCTTCCCGGCCGCGTGTGGGCCGGCCGAAGGAAGGCGCGCGGGCGGCCGCGGGGGCGCTCCGCCGCCCGGTCTCCGCGTGGAAACGAGGAGAGCGGGCGTTGCCCCCCGGCTCAGCGCCGCGCGCCTTCTGCCGGGCGCGTGCCCGCGGAAGGGGGCTCCGAAGGTGCGAAGCGGCGGCAGCGGTTCCGGGCGGGCGGCCGGCGCGGCGGCGGATCCCGCTGGCCGGCAGGCCTCGGGCGCTCGCGACGCCGGCTCGCGTCTCGGTGGTGTCCGCCTCCGGCGCCGGCGGCGGAGCGGGCCGCAGACGCTCGCCTTTCAACCCCCCGGCGGGAGCGGTCCCGCGGGGCGGGGGCGCCGGCGTGGCGGCGTCTCGCCGCGTGCGTCTCGGGCGTGGTCAAGGCCGCTGGGGAGAAGTGGGCCGCGCGAGGTTGGCGCGGCGGCGCGCGGGGAGTCCGGCGGAGCGGTGAGAGGGAAGAAGCGGAGCCGCGTGCGGGGGGGGGGGCCCCGACGGCGGCGCCCCCGGCCGCGTGTGCCGTGCGTGTCCGTCGTCCCGTGAGCAGAGAAGGCCGGGCGGGCTCCGGTGCCCCCCGCGGTCCGGCGCGCGCCCGCGCGCCCCCTCCGCGCGGAGGCCGGGCCGAGCCCGGGCGCCTGGGCCGCCTCCGAAGACCGGCGCGCGGGGTGGCGTTCTCCCCTCGCCGCGTGGCGGGGGGAGGCGGTCGGGAGCGCGGGCTCCCCCGCCTTTGCCGGCCTTCGGAGCGTTGTGTGGGGTTCTCCCCTCCTCCTCCTCCTCCTCCGTTTCGATGGTCGTGCGGTCGTACGGTCTGGAGGCGAGGCGCGGCCTCGCCGAAAGCCACAACGAAAAAAAGGGGCTGCTTCACGCGAGCGG
>JAWUZG010001337.1:57500-60000 GCA_036785705.1 Acanthornis magna
TCTGTGAGGTATGCCAGAGGGGTTTTTCCACCAAGGTTGGCCTGGCCCAGCACAAGAGGTTGGCGCACCCTCTTGTGCGAAATTTAGAGCGCATTGAGGCCTCCAGGCCGAAAGAATCGACAGCAAGGGGAGCCCACAAGAAGGTGTGGTCCGAGGAGGAGGTGGCTCTTCTTAGGCAATTGGAGGAGACTTATGCCGGTAACCGCAATATTAATAAACTAATTAAGGAGCATTTTCCAACAAAGACTGCAAAGCAGATAAGTGATAAGAGGCGCCTTTGAGAGCTCCCTCACGAGTGGTTCCATCTGAGATTGAGGGCGCCCCTTTGGGGATAGAATATCTTCCCCAGCCTGCTGCTTTGCCAGAAGAGGGAGACACAAAGCTCCAGTATAGTGATAAGATCTTGGAGTGGTTATCGGCTGGTCGACTTACCATTTGCAGAAGAGCCTTTCAGAGAATATTAGATGGGCAGGATTCTCAGGAAGTGGTGAATGGTGTTTATGAGGAGCACCTGGGTACGCTTGGCCAGGAAAAGGTAGTCAAGGGTGCAAAGTCACAAAGGTCTAGTGGTCGGAAAGCATCCAGCAGAAAAACTAATTGGATGCAAAAAAGAGCAAAGAGAAGGGGGAAATATCTCCGATATCAAAGGCTGTTCTACTTGCACAGAGGGAGACTTGCGCGCGTCATATTGGATAATATTGACGCCCTAAAATGCGAAATTCCATCTGCTATGGTCCATTCGGCTTTTAAATCTAGATGGGAGACATCTGACGAGTTTAAGGGCCTCGAGGCCTTTCCGCCACATATGGTGGCAGATAATGGGGCTTTTGAGGCCCTAATAACTGAGAAGGAGGTTGCGAAAAATCTTAAAGAGATGCGTAAGATCTCCGCTCCTGGGCCAGATGGGATTACTGTGGGTCATCTTACTAAAAAAGACCCTAAGTTTTCCCTGTTGAGTGAAATCTTCAACCTCTGGCTCTTCTCCGGAACTATTCCGGATGCACTACGAGGGTGCAGGACGGCCTTGATCCCTAAGTCTTCTGATTCTGAAAGACTTGAGGATGTTAACAACTGGAGGCCTATCACCATAGCATCAGTGGTGCTTAGGTTATTCTCCAGAATCCTGGTGGCGAGACTGTCCAAGGCTTGCCCTATTCACCCCAGACAAAAGGGGTTTGTTAGTGCAGCGGGCTGTTCCGAAAATTTGAAGCTGTTCCAGCTTCTTATAAAACATGCTAAGAAGGAGCGACAAGAGTTGGCTGTTGTTTTTGTGGACATAGCCAAGGCATTTGACACTGTGAGTCACCAGCATATCCTTAGTGGTCTGTCCCAAAGGAGGGTGGACCCCCATATAATAAATCTGGTGGGGGAAATGTACAGAGACATCAGTACGTATATTACTACCAAAAGAGAGAGGACAGACCCGATAAGGATTATTACAGGTGTCAAACAGGGCGATCCTTTGTCACCTGTATTATTCAATTTGGCTCTCGATCCCCTTCTGTGCAAGTTAGAGGCAGATGGAGAGGGGTACCATCAGGGGGGGTTTCGAATTACGGCTATGGCCTTTGCTGATGACTTGGTGCTACTGAGTGACTCTTGGGGAGGTATGAAAAAGAACATTAAGATCTTAGAGACCTTTTGTGAGCGTACTGGTCTCAAAACTCAGGGGGAGAAATGCCACGGTTTTTACATCAAACCGACAAAAGATTCATATACCATCAATGACTGCCCTGTTTGGACAGTAAATGGCACCCCCCTGAACATGATAGACCCAGGGCACTCTGAGAAATATCTGGGCATCAAGGTTGATCCCTGGACTGGCTTTGCCGACCCGGGATTGACTCAAAAATTAGAGGGTTGGTTACTTCGGATAGGTGAATCACCACTTAAGCCCCTCCAGAAAGTAGATATACTGAAAGTCTATACCATCCCTAGGCTAGTATATCTGGCTGACCACACTGATGTACCTGGTGGGCTCCTCGAGCGTCTGGATCTGACTATTCGAGCTGCAGTCAAAGAGTGGCTTCATCTTCCACCGAGCACGTGTGATGCCATCTTGTATTCGAGGTGCAAAGACGGCGGTCTGGGTGTCATCAAATTAGCGGCGCTCATTCCTAGCATCCAAGCGCGGAGACTGCATAGACTGGCACAGTCTTCAGATGAGACTCTGGTTGCTTTTTTGAAAGGGGAACATCTCGAGTCGTTGTACGAGAAGTTATGGATTCGAGCAGGAGGAGAGAAGGAGTCCATCCCGCAGATTTGGGACCCCATTCCATTGCCGGAGGGTTTAGTGGGTGAAGATGAAGGCTCGTCGACCTGGGAGGTGCCTGCTCCAAAAATCCGCTATCCGAGACCTACCGATTGGCGGAAGAGAGAATTTAATAAATGGAAGGATCTGGTTGTTCAGGGCCACGGTATTGAAAACTTTGAGAATGATGCCATCAGTAACGGTTGGCTAGTGCGCTATCGTGGCATCCCTCACAGGAAACTGATCACG
>JAWUZG010001337.1:65000-67500 GCA_036785705.1 Acanthornis magna
CTCTGCCGCGTCCACAGGCTTCTCCCCCGCGCTGCGCCCCGAGACGCTGGGGCGGGGGGGGAAGGGGGTTGGGGGGGGGGGGTGGGTCCGCGGGTGGCTGGTCCGCGGGGGTAGTGGGGAGGCTCTTTTATTTAGTGGGTCGGTGTGCCGGCAGGCCGAGCCTAGGGCACGGGCTCCCCGCGAGCGCGGCAGGGAGCGGTCTGGGGGGGGGGAACGGGAAATAAAAAAAAAAAAAGATTGGCAAAAACCCGTGGTTTTGTCCGACTTTCCTGTTCTGACCGAAAGAAAAATCAGTTCTCTCCCGAAGAAGAGGCGATGTTTGTCGAAAATACTCCTTGACCTTGAAACAGGCTCCCCGGGCGGGACAGGGCTGCTAGCGCCGTCTGGCTCCAGGGCGCTACGGGACGCTGGGGTGTCCCCGGCTGCGGGGCGGGAGGAGAAGGCCGGGACTACCCCGGCAGTCCGCGGCGGCAGGAGGAGGCCAGGTCTACCCCGGCAGTCCGCGGCGGCAGGAGGAGGCCAGGTCTACCCCCGTAGTACGCGGCGGCAGGAGGAGGCCAGGTCTACCTCCGTAGTCCGCGGCGGCAGGAGGAGGCCAGGTCTACCCCGGCAGTCCGCGGCGGCAGGAGGAGGCCAGGTCTACCCCGGCAGTCCGCGGCGGCAGGAGGAGGCCAGGTCTACCCCCGTAGTACGCGGCGGCAGGAGGAGGCCAGGTCTACCCCCGTAGTACGCGGCGGCAGGAGGAGGCCAGGTCTACCCCGCGGTCTCCGGCGGCAGGAGGAGGCCAGGTCTACCTCCGTAGTCCGCGGCGGCAGGAGGAGGCCAGGTCTACCCCGGCAGTCCGCGGCGGCAGGAGGAGGCCAGGTCTACCGCCGTAGTACGCGGCGGCAGGAGGAGGCCAGGTCTACCTCCGTAGTACGCGGCGGCAGGAGGAGGCCAGGTCTACCTCCGTAGTCCGCGGCGGCAGGAGGAGGCCAGGTCTACCCCGGCAGTCCGCGGCGGCAGGAGGAGGCCAGGTCTACCCCGGCAGTCCGCGGCGGCAGGAGGAGGCCAGGTCTACCGCCGTAGTACGCGGCGGCAGGAGGAGGCCAGGTCTACCTCCGTAGTCCGCGGCGGCAGGAGGCGGCCTGGTCTACCCCGGCAGTCCGCGGCGGCAGGAGGAGGCCAGGTCTCCCCCGGCAGTCCGCGGCGGCAGGAAGCGGCCAGGTCTACCTCCGTAGTCCGCGGCGGCAGGAGGAGGCCAGGTCTCCCCCGGCAGTCCGCGGCGGCAGGAGGAGGCCAGGTCTCCCCCGGCAGTCCGCGGCGGCAGGAGGAGGCCAGGTCTACCCCGGCCCGGGACTTAGGCGCATTTCGGCAGGGCTCGGGTAGACGTGTTGTCCCCGCCCCTCCTGGAAGTTCACCAAGGGGTCGCTGTTTTTCGCTGCCTCCCGCTACGTCATCGTAGAAGGCGGCGTGCTCTCGCGCGCCGCCCCGGTGAAGTACCATTGGTCTTCTTGCCGGCGTCTGGGCCTTCGGACTCGCCTGCCCGTATTATGGGAGCGAGTAGAGGGCCGCGTCCCGACAACCTGGCGTACGTGTCGAAAGCCGAGAGCGGCGGCTGCGCGTGCTGTCCGCCGGCCTCCGGCCGATTTTGTCGAGCGGCCGGGACGAGTCGCGTGGCTCGGTCCCGGTGTTTCTCGTACCGGCTTGACGATGACGGTGGCGAAGGTGGCGGCGATGCCGTGAGCTCCTTGTCCGAAGCTGAGGGTTTCGAGAGGCACAGAGAGAGAGAGAGAAAAAAAGAGCGAGAGCACTGGCGAGCGTGTCCCGCTCTCTGACCCGGCTGCGGCTGGCGTCACGGAACCGGGGGCCCCGGCCCCAGAGACCGGTGTTGCTGGCGGTGAGGCGGCGGCGCCTCGTCCTTCTCATGCTCGGCCTTAAGCCGGGGGCCCGCTGGTCGGGCGCGTTTTTTCCCGGCTGTCGGTCTGGTGCGGTGGCCGGCAGCCGGGGGCGGCGGTTGGCCGGGCCTTTCCCCGGCCCTTCCCCGAGAGTCCCGAGGACGGCCCGGTCGGCTGAGCTTGGCGGCGCGGCCTCGGCCCCCGCTCCCGACGTGTGTGTGTACCACTGGTGTCGGAAGTGCCGCGGGGAAGCTCGGTGCGCTCGTGCGGCCTTGCCTCGGCTTGTCCGGTTGCTCGAGGGGCTCGCTGACGGGAGTCGCCCGATGCCTTGCGGGGCGGGGTGGGCAGCGCCTCGTCCCCGCCGGCTGTTGTTGTGGCCTCCCCCTCCTCGGCCTTAAGCTGGGGCACCCGTGCAGCGGGTTCGGCCTTTTCCAGGGCCCGGTGGGCCGGCCGGTAGCGGTGGCCGGCTGCCGAGTCGCGCGGACCGGAAAAACCCGACAGAGAGTCCCCCGGGAACGTCGCGGGCGAGGCGGCGGCGCCTCCCCCTTCCTTTCGCCGGGCGGCCCGTGGTGTCTGGCCTGCCCCGGCGGCTGCCGTGGTTGCCGGTGGGGCTGGGTTGCGAG
>JAWUZG010001337.1:72500-75000 GCA_036785705.1 Acanthornis magna
CCCCCGCGGGCGGACGCTCCCCCGAAGGCGGCAGCGGGGGAGGCACCCCCGCGGGGCCATGCAGGTCGTTTCCCTCGCCCCAGGGCCAGGTACCTAGCGCTCCGCGCCTCGGCCGCCCCCGAAGCCCCCTCGGCGTCGTCAAACGCCGCTGGGAGCCGAGGGGGGCCGCCGGAGCCGGGCGGAGGTTTAAAGACTCGGGCGGCTCGGCGCGGCGCCGCCGTGGCGGCGGTCGGCGGCGGCGGCGGTGCCGGACGGCGGCGCGGGGGCGCCACCGCGAGGGGGTGGGGGGAGCTGCTCCCGCCGATCCCCCCCCCGCGGTGGTGGCCGCCGTGCCGCCGCCCGCGCTCGTCGGCGCCGTCCCGCCGCCGCGTGCGGGCGGCCGCGCCGCGCCGGGGAGGGGCGCCCTGCCCCCCCCTCTCCGCGGCCCGGTCTCGGCGGAGAGACCGCGGCGCGTTGGGCCGGCCGCGGGGCCGGACCCGCTCGCTTCTCGAAACGGGCGACGGCGGCGGAGAGCGCGCGCTCTCCGCCTTTCCTGCGGCCGCGGGGTCGCGGCCGCCGGCAACCCGTCCCGCTCGCGCTCCGTTCTCCCTGTGACCGGCCGCTGGCTTCGCGCGCGGCGCCGTCCACCGCGCGCGGCCGCGCCTCTCCCCTCGACGGTCTTGGCCTCTCGAACGCACCGGCGGCGCCGTCCGCCGCCCGCCTCGCTCTACCGCTCGCCCGGTGCGGGCGAGCGCTCGGCGGTCCCTCCGTGGCCGGAGGCCGGCGAGTGCGGGCCACCCCGGGCCGAGCGGCGGCGTCGCTGCTCGGCGGGTGTCTCCCCCCTCCCCCCCCCCCCTCTTCCCGGGGGGCGGGGGCTGGTGGGGGGGCGGTCGGCCGGCCCAGCGGCCGCCGTCGTCGCCGGTGGTCCCGGCCCGGGCCCTGCCCGTCGCTTCCCCGTCGCCCTTCCCGGCCGCGTGTGGGCCGGCCGAAGGAAGGCGCGCGGGCGGCCGCGGGGGCGCTCCGCCGCCCGGTCTCCGCGTGGAAACGAGGAGAGCGGGCGTTGCCCCCCGGCTCAGCGCCGCGCGCCTTCTGCCGGGCGCGTGCCCGCGGAAGGGGGCTCCGAAGGTGCGAAGCGGCGGCAGCGGTTCCGGGCGGGCGGCCGGCGCGGCGGCGGATCCCGCTGGCCGGCAGGCCTCGGGCGCTCGCGACGCCGGCTCGCGTCTCGGTGGTGTCCGCCTCCGGCGCCGGCGGCGGAGCGGGCCGCAGACGCTCGCCTTTCAACCCCCCGGCGGGAGCGGTCCCGCGGGGCGGGGGCGCCGGCGTGGCGGCGTCTCGCCGCGTGCGTCTCGGGCGTGGTCAAGGCCGCTGGGGAGAAGTGGGCCGCGCGAGGTTGGCGCGGCGGCGCGCGGGGAGTCCGGCGGAGCGGTGAGAGGGAAGAAGCGGAGCCGCGTGCGGGGGGGGGGGCCCCGACGGCGGCGCCCCCGGCCGCGTGTGCCGTGCGTGTCCGTCGTCCCGTGAGCAGAGAAGGCCGGGCGGGCTCCGGTGCCCCCCGCGGTCCGGCGCGCGCCCGCGCGCCCCCTCCGCGCGGAGGCCGGGCCGAGCCCGGGCGCCTGGGCCGCCTCCGAAGACCGGCGCGCGGGGTGGCGTTCTCCCCTCGCCGCGTGGCGGGGGGAGGCGGTCGGGAGCGCGGGCTCCCCCGCCTTTGCCGGCCTTCGGAGCGTTGTGTGGGGTTCTCCCCTCCTCCTCCTCCTCCTCCGTTTCGATGGTCGTGCGGTCGTACGGTCTGGAGGCGAGGCGCGGCCTCGCCGAAAGCCACAACGAAAAAAAGGGGCTGCTTCACGCGAGCGGTCCCGGCCCCTCCGCGCGTGCGGTGCGGGTGCCGAAAGCCAGACAACTCTTAGCGGTGGATCACTCGGCTCGTGCGTCGATGAAGAACGCAGCTAGCTGCGAGAATTAATGTGAATTGCAGGACACATTGATCATCGACACTTCGAACGCACTTGCGGCCCCGGGTTCCTCCCGGGGCTACGCCTGTCTGAGCGTCGCTTGACGATCAATCGCCGTCCGGGGGGGGGGGGCCACACCCCCCCTCCCGGCGGCGCGGCTGGGGTCGCCTCGCAGGCCCGTCGCCGCGGCCGTGCCGCGCCAGGGCCTTCGTCCCCCTAAATGCAGACTCGGGAAGCGCTCCGTAGCTTCCCGCTCCCGGAGCGAGCCGCTGGGGCGGAGCTCGTCCTTTGCCGCGGGGCCCGTCGCCGCCAGGGTGTGCGCGGCGGGCGGCGGCCGGGGAGAGCGAGAGGCGGCGCGAAAACGCCGCGAGCCACGGGCGGAGAAGAGCGCAGAGTCGGTTAAGGGCAGGCGAGGCGCGGGCCTCGCCCCCGGGCTCCCCCCGTGCGGGCGGCTGTCTGCGGGTGGGTGCCGCGCGGGCACCGTGCCGTGCTGCCGCCCGCGCGCGAGGCCGCGAGCGCCGGGGGCGGGGGTCCACCCCCGCTCCTCCTCCCCCCCGCCGCTCCGTCGCTCTCTC
>JAWUZG010001337.1:82500-86676 GCA_036785705.1 Acanthornis magna
GAGCGCCGAAGATCGCTCCCGACCGTGAAATAAGCGGCCGGAAGGCGGCCGCCGGCTCCGGCCGGAAGACGGCCGTCGGCCCCGGACTCTGCCGGTGGGCGGGGCAAGTCGGGCGGCGGGGGAGGGCCGGCGGCTCCGTGCCCGGCTCTGCCGCGTCCACAGGCTTCTCCCCCGCGCTGCGCCCCGAGACGCTGGGGCGGGGGGGGAAGGGGGTTGGGGGGGGGGGGTGGGTCCGCGGGTGGCTGGTCCGCGGGGGTAGTGGGGAGGCTCTTTTATTTAGTGGGTCGGTGTGCCGGCAGGCCGAGCCTAGGGCACGGGCTCCCCGCGAGCGCGGCAGGGAGCGGTCTGGGGGGGGGGAACGGGAAATAAAAAAAAAAAAAGATTGGCAAAAACCCGTGGTTTTGTCCGACTTTCCTGTTCTGACCGAAAGAAAAATCAGTTCTCTCCCGAAGAAGAGGCGATGTTTGTCGAAAATACTCCTTGACCTTGAAACAGGCTCCCCGGGCGGGACAGGGCTGCTAGCGCCGTCTGGCTCCAGGGCGCTACGGGACGCTGGGGTGTCCCCGGCTGCGGGGCGGGAGGAGAAGGCCGGGACTACCCCGGCAGTCCGCGGCGGCAGGAGGAGGCCAGGTCTACCCCGGCAGTCCGCGGCGGCAGGAGGAGGCCAGGTCTACCCCCGTAGTACGCGGCGGCAGGAGGAGGCCAGGTCTACCTCCGTAGTCCGCGGCGGCAGGAGGAGGCCAGGTCTACCCCGGCAGTCCGCGGCGGCAGGAGGAGGCCAGGTCTACCCCGGCAGTCCGCGGCGGCAGGAGGAGGCCAGGTCTACCCCCGTAGTACGCGGCGGCAGGAGGAGGCCAGGTCTACCCCCGTAGTACGCGGCGGCAGGAGGAGGCCAGGTCTACCCCGCGGTCTCCGGCGGCAGGAGGAGGCCAGGTCTACCTCCGTAGTCCGCGGCGGCAGGAGGAGGCCAGGTCTACCCCGGCAGTCCGCGGCGGCAGGAGGAGGCCAGGTCTACCGCCGTAGTACGCGGCGGCAGGAGGAGGCCAGGTCTACCTCCGTAGTACGCGGCGGCAGGAGGAGGCCAGGTCTACCTCCGTAGTCCGCGGCGGCAGGAGGAGGCCAGGTCTACCCCGGCAGTCCGCGGCGGCAGGAGGAGGCCAGGTCTACCCCGGCAGTCCGCGGCGGCAGGAGGAGGCCAGGTCTACCGCCGTAGTACGCGGCGGCAGGAGGAGGCCAGGTCTACCTCCGTAGTCCGCGGCGGCAGGAGGCGGCCTGGTCTACCCCGGCAGTCCGCGGCGGCAGGAGGAGGCCAGGTCTCCCCCGGCAGTCCGCGGCGGCAGGAAGCGGCCAGGTCTACCTCCGTAGTCCGCGGCGGCAGGAGGAGGCCAGGTCTCCCCCGGCAGTCCGCGGCGGCAGGAGGAGGCCAGGTCTCCCCCGGCAGTCCGCGGCGGCAGGAGGAGGCCAGGTCTACCCCGGCCCGGGACTTAGGCGCATTTCGGCAGGGCTCGGGTAGACGTGTTGTCCCCGCCCCTCCTGGAAGTTCACCAAGGGGTCGCTGTTTTTCGCTGCCTCCCGCTACGTCATCGTAGAAGGCGGCGTGCTCTCGCGCGCCGCCCCGGTGAAGTACCATTGGTCTTCTTGCCGGCGTCTGGGCCTTCGGACTCGCCTGCCCGTATTATGGGAGCGAGTAGAGGGCCGCGTCCCGACAACCTGGCGTACGTGTCGAAAGCCGAGAGCGGCGGCTGCGCGTGCTGTCCGCCGGCCTCCGGCCGATTTTGTCGAGCGGCCGGGACGAGTCGCGTGGCTCGGTCCCGGTGTTTCTCGTACCGGCTTGACGATGACGGTGGCGAAGGTGGCGGCGATGCCGTGAGCTCCTTGTCCGAAGCTGAGGGTTTCGAGAGGCACAGAGAGAGAGAGAGAAAAAAAGAGCGAGAGCACTGGCGAGCGTGTCCCGCTCTCTGACCCGGCTGCGGCTGGCGTCACGGAACCGGGGGCCCCGGCCCCAGAGACCGGTGTTGCTGGCGGTGAGGCGGCGGCGCCTCGTCCTTCTCATGCTCGGCCTTAAGCCGGGGGCCCGCTGGTCGGGCGCGTTTTTTCCCGGCTGTCGGTCTGGTGCGGTGGCCGGCAGCCGGGGGCGGCGGTTGGCCGGGCCTTTCCCCGGCCCTTCCCCGAGAGTCCCGAGGACGGCCCGGTCGGCTGAGCTTGGCGGCGCGGCCTCGGCCCCCGCTCCCGACGTGTGTGTGTACCACTGGTGTCGGAAGTGCCGCGGGGAAGCTCGGTGCGCTCGTGCGGCCTTGCCTCGGCTTGTCCGGTTGCTCGAGGGGCTCGCTGACGGGAGTCGCCCGATGCCTTGCGGGGCGGGGTGGGCAGCGCCTCGTCCCCGCCGGCTGTTGTTGTGGCCTCCCCCTCCTCGGCCTTAAGCTGGGGCACCCGTGCAGCGGGTTCGGCCTTTTCCAGGGCCCGGTGGGCCGGCCGGTAGCGGTGGCCGGCTGCCGAGTCGCGCGGACCGGAAAAACCCGACAGAGAGTCCCCCGGGAACGTCGCGGGCGAGGCGGCGGCGCCTCCCCCTTCCTTTCGCCGGGCGGCCCGTGGTGTCTGGCCTGCCCCGGCGGCTGCCGTGGTTGCCGGTGGGGCTGGGTTGCGAGAAGGTCCGCTTTTTTAGGCCCTGCGCCGGTGTGCGGGTGAAGCTGGGGGGCTTGCCCGCTCCGGCCTTGCCTTGACTTCTGTTTTCCTTGCGGCCCTAAGCCGCGGCACGGAGAAAAGCGCACGACGAAGGGGCGCGGGCCACACCCGAAAGGGAAAAGAAGCCGAGAGAGAGAGAAGAACGAGCGGTTGGGGCGGGGAGGGGGAGTGAGAGGCGCGGGCCTCGCCCCCCTGCCCCGTGGCCCGCGGCCCCCGCGGCTAGCGCGGGTTGTGCGATGCGCCCATGTGCCTTTTTGCTGCCCTTTGTGTGCCGTCCCCCGGCTTTTCCGGAGGGAAAGCCGATCGCTGCGAGGCGGGCGAAAGCCAGTGGCCCCGCGGCACGGTCGGTGGCACCTTCTCGCACGCTGGACCGGGTTCTTCCTCGGGAGGAGCGAGGCGTGCGGCCTGCCGTGGCCGCCTCCGCCCAGCCCCACCGGCGGTCCCGGGCCGATGTTGTCTCGCTGAGGGCAGAAAAGCGCTGTCCGCGGCCGGGCTGGGTGGCGGCACCCTCCCGTGCTCCGCTGTAACCGATGGGAAAGCCGCGGGTGGCCGCCGGCGTCGGCGGCCTCGGGTGCTCGCATGCACGCCACGCGCGCAACCGGCGCCAACCCCCCACCCTGTCCGTCCGCCTGGAGCCGTGGCGGAGCCGGCTGGTGGGGCGCGTGCTGGGTTGCCGTTGCCGTCGTCCCAGGACCGTGGCCGTGGGGCCCCTGTCGCCGTCTCGTCCCAGGACCGTGGCCGTGGGGCCCTCGTCGCCGTTCCGTGGTTTGCTCTTCTTCCTTCCGTCTCTCTTCTTTTTCTCGACCGATCGATGAGGCTTTTCGGGTCGCGTCGGAGAGGGCCCCCGGCGGGCCGGCTCTTCCGGGCTCTCTGTCACGGGGAAGCCGCGGTGGTGTCCGGTGCTCGGGCAGGGTGGTTTCCTTTCCAGTTCGCTTCCCGTCGCAGGCGAGGTGTCGCCCCTCCCCGCTATCCGGGAAGGGCGTCTTCACCGTCCCGGGCTGTGTGACGGCCGCGTGGCCCCGCGAGCTCTCAGGTGTCCTTAAAAAAACCGTGCGAGGTGCCGGTGCTGGCCTCGGTCCGGGTTGCGCCCGTGGGTGCCGGCCGCAGAGCGGCGCTCGGGTGGCGGTGCGGCTTTGAGCTGAGCCGAGCAGTTGACGGTGAGCGAGAGAGAAAGGGGGAGAGCTGTGTGTGAAGCCCCGGCGGGGGGCTGGACGCGGGGGGAAAGCAGGGCCCCCCCCGCGCACCCCCGCCGCACGGCGCTCGTTTGCCGCGCCGCCGCCTGCCGCAGAGCGAGCCGCCCCGGCCGTGAGGGGCCTCGGTGTCCGGGCCGCGCCCGCCTCGTCGGGTCGCTGTCTCCTCTAGCACGTCCGGTGCTTTCCGCGTGGCCCGGTGGGGGGGGACGCGTCGAGGCGGGGGGGGATTCGCTCCGCGCGAGCCCCTTCTGCTGCCGAACCTCCGCCGGCGGCCGGTCGCCCGCGACCGGCCGGTGGGTGC
>JAWUZG010001338.1:0-34500 GCA_036785705.1 Acanthornis magna
GCTAGGCGCTCTTAGCTCGCAAAGCGCGAGAAAGAAGCGGACGGCTCTCTGCGGTCCGGCACAAGATGCGAACAGAAGAAGCTACGTGAGAATACATTCTCCACGCACGCTACCTTCTCCGGGAGCTGAACTTGCACGAGTTTTGCAAGTCTAAAGCTGGAGCAAAGTGTTTCTCTCTCTCTCTCGCTCCCTCTCTCTCTGCACATTGTCCCCGTGTCCCGGTGCTGCCAGAACATCGTAGCAGCGAGAAACATCCTTTGGAGACGAGCCTGCATGCTGCTATGCTTGCCCGTGCAGTTTGGATGCGAAATGCAGGGTGCACAGCAGCTCCGCGTTCTCCGGCACCTCGCTCCGGCTTCTAGCCGCCTAAGACGCACCTTAGCCGGCTAGGCGCTCTTAGCTCGCAAAGCGCGAGAAAGAAGCGGACGGCTCTCTGCGGTCCGGCACAAGATGCGAACAGAAGAGGCTACGTGGAGAATACATTCTCCACGCACGCTACCTTCTCCGGGAGCTGAACTTGCACGAGTTTTGCAAGTCTAAAGCTGGAGCAAAGTGTTTCTCTCTCTCTCTCGCTCCCTCTCTCTCTGCACATTGTCCCCGTGTCCCGGTGCTGCCAGAACATCGTAGCAGCGAGAAACATCCTTTGGAGACGAGCCTGCATGCTGCTATGCTTGCCCGTGCAGTTTGGATGCGAAATGCAGGGTGCACAGCAGCTCCGCGTTCTCCGGCACCTCGCTCCGGCTTCTAGCCGCCTAAGACGCACCTTAGCCGGCTAGGCGCTCTTAGCTCGCAAAGCGCGAGAAAGAAGCGGACGGCTCTCTGCGGTCCGGCACAAGATGCGAACAGAAGAAGCTACGTGGAGAATACATTCTCCACGCACGCTACCTTCTCCGGGAGCTGAACTTGCACGAGTTTTGCAAGTCTAAAGCTGGAGCAAAGTGTTTCTCTCTCTCTCTCGCTCCCTCTCTCTCTGCACATTGTCCCCGTGTCCCGGTGCTGCCAGAACATCGTAGCAGCGAGAAACATCCTTTGGAGACGAGCCTGCATGCTGCTATGCTTGCCCGTGCAGTTTGGATGCGAAATGCAGGGTGCACAGCAGCTCCGCGTTCTCCGGCACCTCGCTCCGGCTTCTAGCCGCCTAAGACGCACCTTAGGCGGCTAGGCGCTCTTAGCTCGCAAAGCGCGAGAAAGAAGCGGACAGGCTCTCTGCGGTCCGGCACAAGATGCGAACAGAAGAAGCTACGTGGAGAATACATTCTCCACGCACGCTACCTTCTCCGGGAGCTGAACTTGCACGAGTTTTGCAAGTCTAAAGCTGGAGCAAAGTGTTTCTCTCTCTCTCTCGCTCCCTCTCTCTCTGCACATTGTCCCCGTGTCCCGGTGCTGCCAGAACATCGTAGCAGCGAGAAACATCCTTTGGAGACGAGCCTGCATGCTGCTATGCTTGCCCGTGCAGTTTGGATGTGAAATGCAGGGTGCACAGCAGCTCCGCGTTCTCCGGCACCTCGCTCCGGCTTCTAGCCGCCTAAGACGCACCTTAGCCGGCTAGGCGCTCTTAGCTCGCAAAGCGCGAGAAAGAAGCGGACGGCTCTCTGCGGTCCGGCACAAGATGCGAACAGAAGAAGCTACGTGGAGAATACATTCTCCACGCACGCTACCTTCTCCGGGAGCTGAACTTGCACGAGTTTTGCAAGTCTAAAGCTGGAGCAAAGTGTTTCTCTCTCTCTCTCGCTCCCTCTCTCTCTGCACATTGTCCCCGTGTCCCGGTGCTGCCAGAACATCGTAGCAGCGAGAAACATCCTTTGGAGACGAGCCTGCATGCTGCTATGCTTGCCCGTGCAGTTTGGATGTGAAATGCAGGGTGCACAGCAGCTCCGCGTTCTCCGGCACCTCGCTCCGGCTTCTAGCCGCCTAAGACGCACCTTAGCCGGCTAGGCGCTCTTAGCTCGCAAAGCGCGAGAAAGAAGCGGACGGCTCTCTGCGGTCCGGCACAAGATACGAACAGAAGAAGCTACGTGGAGAATACATTCTCCACGCACGCTACCTTCTCCGGGAGCTGAACTTGCACGAGTTTTGCAAGTCTAAAGCTGGAGCAAAGTGTTTCTCTCTCTCTCTCGCTCCCTCTCTCTCTGCACATTGTCCCCGTGTCCCGGTGCTGCCAGAACATCGTAGCAGCGTGAAACATCCTTTGGAGACGAGCCTGCATGCTGCTATGCTTGCCCGTGCAGTTTGGATGCGAAATGCAGGGTGCACAGCAGCTCCGCGTTCTCCGGCACCTCGCTCCGGCTTCTAGCCGCCTAAGACGCACCTTAGCCGGCTAGGCGCTCTTAGCTCGCAAAGCGCGAGAAAGAAGCGGACGGCTCTCTGCGGTCCGGCACAAGATGCGAACAGAAGAAGCTACGTGGAGAATACATTCTCCACGCACGCTACCTTCTCCGGGAGCTGAACTTGCACGAGTTTTGCAAGTCTAAAGCTGGAGCAAAGTGTTTCTCTCTCTCTCTCGCTCCCTCTCTCTCTGCACATTGTCCCCGTGTCCCGGTGCTGCCAGAACATCGTAGCAGCGAGAAACATCCTTTGGAGACGAGCCTGCATGCTGCTATGCTTGCCCGTGCAGTTTGGATGCGAAATGCAGGGTGCACAGCAGCTCCGCGTTCTCCGGCACCTCGCTCCGGCTTCTAGCCGCCTAAGACGCACCTTAGCCGGCTAGGCGCTCTTAGCTCGCAAAGCGCGAGAAAGAAGCGGACGGCTCTCTGCGGTCCGGCACAAGATGCGAACAGAAGAAGCTACGTGGAGAATACATTCTCCACGCACGCTACCTTCTCCGGGAGCTGAACTTGCACGAGTTTTGCAAGTCTAAAGCTGGAGCAAAGTGTTTCTCTCTCTCTCTCGCTCCCTCTCTCTCTGCACATTGTCCCCGTGTCCCGGTGCTGCCAGAACATCGTAGCAGCGAGAAACATCCTTTGGAGACGAGCCTGCATGCTGCTATGCTTGCCCGTGCAGTTTGGATGTGAAATGCAGGGTGCACAGCAGCTCCGCGTTCTCCGGCACCTCGCTCCGGCTTCTAGCCGCCTAAGACGCACCTTAGCCGGCTAGGCGCTCTTAGCTCGCAAAGCGCGAGAAAGAAGCGGACGGCTCTCTGCGGTCCGGCACAAGATGCGAACAGAAGAGGCTACGTGGAGAATACATTCTCCACGCACGCTACCTTCTCCGGGAGCTGAACTTGCACGAGTTTTGTAAGTCTAAAGCTGGAGCAAAGTGTTTCTCTCTCTCTCTCGCTCCCTCTCTCTCTGCACATTGTCCCCGTGTCCCGGTGCTGCCAGAACATCGTAGCAGCGAGAAACATCCTTTGGAGACGAGCCTGCATGCTGCTATGCTTGCCCGTGCAGTTTGGATGCGAAATGCAGGGTGCACAGCAGCTCCGCGTTCTCCGGCACCTCGCTCCGGCTTCTAGCCGCCTAAGACGCACCTTAGCCGGCTAGGCGCTCTTAGCTCGCAAAGCGCGAGAAAGAAGCGGACAGGCTCTCTGCGGTCCGGCACAAGATGCGAACAGAAGAGGCTACGTGGAGAATACATTCTCCACGCACGCTACCTTCTCCGGGAGCTGAACTTGCACGAGTTTTGCAAGTCTAAAGCTGGAGCAAAGTGTTTCTCTCTCTCTCTCGCTCCCTCTCTCTCTGCACATTGTCCCCGTGTCCCGGTGCTGCCAGAACATCGTAGCAGCGAGAAACATCCTTTGGAGACGAGCCTGCATGCTGCTATGCTTGCCCGTGCAGTTTGGATGTGAAATGCAGGGTGCACAGCAGCTCCGCGTTCTCCGGCACCTCGCTCCGGCTTCTAGCCGCCTAAGACGCACCTTAGCCGGCTAGGCGCTCTTAGCTCGCAAAGCGCGAGAAAGAAGCGGACGGCTCTCTGCGGTCCGGCACAAGATGCGAACAGAAGAAGCTACGTGGAGAATACATTCTCCACGCACGCTACCTTCTCCGGGAGCTGAACTTGCACGAGTTTTGCAAGTCTAAAGCTGGAGCAAAGTGTTTCTCTCTCTCTCTCGCTCCCTCTCTCTCTGCACATTGTCCCCGTGTCCCGGTGCTGCCAGAACATCGTAGCAGCGAGAAACATCCTTTGGAGACGAGCCTGCATGCTGCTATGCTTGCCCGTGCAGTTTGGATGTGAAATGCAGGGTGCACAGCAGCTCCGCGTTCTCCGGCACCTCGCTCCGGCTTCTAGCCGCCTAAGACGCACCTTAGCCGGCTAGGCGCTCTTAGCTCGCAAAGCGCGAGAAAGAAGCGGACGGCTCTCTGCGGTCCGGCACAAGATGCGAACAGAAGAAGCTACGTGGAGAATACATTCTCCACGCACGCTACCTTCTCCGGGAGCTGAACTTGCACGAGTTTTGCAAGTCTAAAGCTGGAGCAAAGTGTTTCTCTCTCTCTCTCGCTCCCTCTCTCTCTGCACATTGTCCCCGTGTCCCGGTGCTGCCAGAACATCGTAGCAGCGAGAAACATCCTTTGGAGACGAGCCTGCATGCTGCTATGCTTGCCCGTGCAGTTTGGATGCGAAATGCAGGGTGCACAGCAGCTCCGCGTTCTCCGGCACCTCGCTCCGGCTTCTAGCCGCCTAAGACGCACCTTAGCCGGCTAGGCGCTCTTAGCTCGCAAAGCGCGAGAAAGAAGCGGACGGCTCTCTGCGGTCCGGCACAAGATGCGAACAGAAGAAGCTACGTGGAGAATACATTCTCCACGCACGCTACCTTCTCCGGGAGCTGAACTTGCACGAGTTTTGCAAGTCTAAAGCTGGAGCAAAGTGTTTCTCTCTCTCTCTCGCTCCCTCTCTCTCTGCACATTGTCCCCGTGTCCCGGTGCTGCCAGAACATCGTAGCAGCGAGAAACATCCTTTGGAGACGAGCCTGCATGCTGCTATGCTTGCCCGTGCAGTTTGGATGTGAAATGCAGGGTGCACAGCAGCTCCGCGTTCTCCGGCACCTCGCTCCGGCTTCTAGCCGCCTAAGACGCACCTTCGCCGGCTAGGCGCTCTTAGCTCGCAAAGCGCGAGAAAGAAGCGGACGGCTCTCTGCGGTCCGGCACAAGATGCGAACAGAAGAAGCTACGTGGAGAATACATTCTCCACGCACGCTACCTTCTCCGGGAGCTGAACTTGCACGAGTTTTGCAAGTCTAAAGCTGGAGCAAAGTGTTTCTCTCTCTCTCTCGCTCCCTCTCTCTCTGCACATTGTCCCCGTGTCCCGGTGCTGCCAGAACATCGTAGCAGCGAGAAACATCCTTTGGAGACGAGCCTGCATGCTGCTATGCTTGCCCGTGCAGTTTGGATGCGAAATGCAGGGTGCACAGCAGCTCCGCGTTCTCCGGCACCTCGCTCCGGCTTCTAGCCGCCTAAGACGCACCTTAGCCGGCTAGGCGCTCTTAGCTCGCAAAGCGCGAGAAAGAAGCGGACAGCTCTCTGCGGTCCGGCACAAGATGCGAACAGAAGAAGCTACGTGGAGAATACATTCTCCACGCACGCTACCTTCTCCGGGAGCTGAACTTGCACGAGTTTTGCAAGTCTAAAGCTGGAGCAAAGTGTTTCTCTCTCTCTCTCGCTCCCTCTCTCTCTGCACATTGTCCCCGTGTCCCGGTGCTGCCAGAACATCGTAGCAGCGAGAAACATCCTTTGGAGACGAGCCTGCATGCTGCTATGCTTGCCCGTGCAGTTTGGATGCGAAATGCAGGGTGCACAGCAGCTCCGCGTTCTCCGGCACCTCGCTCCGGCTTCTAGCCGCCTAAGACGCACCTTAGCCGGCTAGGCGCTCTTAGCTCGCAAAGCGCGAGAAAGAAGCGGACGGCTCTCTGCGGTCCGGCACAAGATGCGAACAGAAGAGGCTACGTGGAGAATACATTCTCCACGCACGCTACCTTCTCCGGGAGCTGAACTTGCACGAGTTTTGTAAGTCTAAAGCTGGAGCAAAGTGTTTCTCTCTCTCTCTCGCTCCCTCTCTCTCTGCACATTGTCCCCGTGTCCCGGTGCTGCCAGAACATCGTAGCAGCGTGAAACATCCTTTGGAGACGAGCCTGCATGCTGCTATGCTTGCCCGTGCAGTTTGGATGCGAAATGCAGGGTGCACAGCAGCTCCGCGTTCTCCGGCACCTCGCTCCGGCTTCTAGCCGCCTAAGACGCACCTTAGCCGGCTAGGCGCTCTTAGCTCGCAAAGCGCGAGAAAGAAGCGGACGGCTCTCTGCGGTCCGGCACAAGATGCGAACAGAAGAAGCTACGTGGAGAATACATTCTCCACGCACGCTACCTTCTCCGGGAGCTGAACTTGCACGAGTTTTGCAAGTCTAAAGCTGGAGCAAAGTGTTTCTCTCTCTCTCTCGCTCCCTCTCTCTCTGCACATTGTCCCCGTGTCCCGGTGCTGCCAGAACATCGTAGCAGCGAGAAACATCCTTTGGAGACGAGCCTGCATGCTGCTATGCTTGCCCGTGCAGTTTGGATGTGAAATGCAGGGTGCACAGCAGCTCCGCGTTCTCCGGCACCTCGCTCCGGCTTCTAGCCGCCTAAGACGCACCTTAGCCGGCTAGGCGCTCTTAGCTCGCAAAGCGCGAGAAAGAAGCGGACAGCTCTCTGCGGTCCGGCACAAGATGCGAACAGAAGAAGCTACGTGGAGAATACATTCTCCACGCACGCTACCTTCTCCGGGAGCTGAACTTGCACGAGTTTTGCAAGTCTAAAGCTGGAGCAAAGTGTTTCTCTCTCTCTCTCGCTCCCTCTCTCTCTGCACATTGTCCCCGTGTCCCGGTGCTGCCAGAACATCGTAGCAGCGAGAAACATCCTTTGGAGACGAGCCTGCATGCTGCTATGCTTGCCCGTGCAGTTTGGATGTGAAATGCAGGGTGCACAGCAGCTCCGCGTTCTCCGGCACCTCGCTCCGGCTTCTAGCCGCCTAAGACGCACCTTAGCCGGCTAGGCGCTCTTAGCTCGCAAAGCGCGAGAAAGAAGCGGACGGCTCTCTGCGGTCCGGCACAAGATACGAACAGAAGAAGCTACGTGGAGAATACATTCTCCACGCACGCTACCTTCTCCGGGAGCTGAACTTGCACGAGTTTTGCAAGTCTAAAGCTGGAGCAAAGTGTTTCTCTCTCTCTCTCGCTCCCTCTCTCTCTGCACATTGTCCCCGTGTCCCGGTGCTGCCAGAACATCGTAGCAGCGAGAAACATCCTTTGGAGATGAGCCTGCATGCTACTATGCTTGCCCGTGCAGTTTGGATGTGAAATGCAGGGTGCACAGCAGCTCCGCGTTCTCCGGCACCTCGCTCCGGCTTCTAGCCGCCTAAGACGCACCTTAGCCGGCTAGGCGCTCTTAGCTCGCAAAGCGCGAGAAAGAAGCGGACAGCTCTCTGCGGTCCGGCACAAGATGCGAACAGAAGAGGCTACGTGGAGAATACATTCTCCACGCACGCTACCTTCTCCGGGAGCTGAACTTGCACGAGTTTTGCAAGTCTAAAGCTGGAGCAAAGTGTTTCTCTCTCTCTCTCGCTCCCTCTCTCTCTGCACATTGTCCCCGTGTCCCGGTGTTGCCAGAACATCGTAGCAGCGAGAAACATCCTTTGGAGATGAGCCTGCATGCTACTATGCTTGCCCGTGCAGTTTGGATGTGAAATGCAGGGTGCACAGCAGCTCCGCGTTCTCCGGCACCTCGCTCCGGCTTCTAGCCGCCTAAGACGCAGCTTAGCCGGCTAGGCGCTCTTAGCTCGCAAAGCGCGAGAAAGAAGCGGACGGCTCTCTGCGGTCCGGCACAAGATGCGAACAGAAGAGGCTACGTGGAGAATACATTCTCCACGCACGCTACCTTCTCCGGGAGCTGAACTTGCACGAGTTTTGTAAGTCTAAAGCTGGAGCAAAGTGTTTCTCTCTCTCTCTCGCTCCCTCTCTCTCTGCACATTGTCCCCGTGTCCCGGTGCTGCCAGAACATCGTAGCAGCGTGAAACATCCTTTGGAGACGAGCCTGCATGCTGCTATGCTTGCCCGTGCAGTTTGGATGTGAAATGCAGGGTGCACAGCAGCTCCGCGTTCTCCGGCACCTCGCTCCGGCTTCTAGCCGCCTAAGACGCACCTTAGCCGGCTAGGCGCTCTTAGCTCGCAAAGCGCGAGAAAGAAGCGGACAGCTCTCTGCGGTCCGGCACAAGATGCGAACAGAAGAAGCTACGTGGAGAATACATTCTCCACGCACGCTACCTTCTCCGGGAGCTGAACTTGCACGAGTTTTGCAAGTCTAAAGCTGGAGCAAAGTGTTCTCTCTCTCTCTCGCTTCCTCTCTCTCTGCACATTGTCCCCGTGTCCCGGTGCTGCCAGAACATCGTAGCAGCGAGAAACATCCTTTGGAGACGAGCCTGCATGCTGCTATGCTTGCCCGTGCAGTTTGGATGTGAAATGCAGGGTGCACAGCAGCTCCGCGTTCTCCGGCACCTCGCTCCGGCTTCTAGCCGCCTAAGACGCACCTTAGCCGGCTAGGCGCTCTTAGCTCGCAAAGCGCGAGAAAGAAGCGGACGGCTCTCTGCGGTCCGGCACAAGATGCGAACAGAAGAAGCTACGTGGAGAATACATTCTCCACGCACGCTACCTTCTCCGGGAGCTGAACTTGCACGAGTTTTGCAAGTCTAAAGCTGGAGCAAAGTGTTTCTCTCTCTCTCTCGCTCCCTCTCTCTCTGCACATTGTCCCCGTGTCCCGGTGCTGCCAGAACATCGTAGCAGCGAGAAACATCCTTTGGAGACGAGCCTGCATGCTGCTATGCTTGCCCGTGCAGTTTGGATGCGAAATGCAGGGTGCACAGCAGCTCCGCGTTCTCCGGCACTTCGCTCCGGCTTCTAGCCGCCTAAGACGCACCTTAGCCGGCTAGGCGCTCTTAGCTCGCAAAGCGCGAGAAAGAAGCGGACAGCTCGCTGCGGTCCGGCACAAGATGCGAACAGAAGAAGCTACGTGGAGAATACATTCTCCACGCACGCTACCTTCTCCGGGAGCTGAACTTGCACGAGTTTTGCAAGTCTAAAGCTGGAGCAAAGTGTTTCTCTCTCTCTCTCGCTCCCTCTCTCTCTGCACATTGTCCCCGTGTCCCGGTGCTGCCAGAACATCGTAGCAGCGAGAAACATCCTTTGGAGACGAGCCTGCATGCTGCTATGCTTGCCCGTGCAGTTTGGATGCGAAATGCAGGGTGCACAGCAGCTCCGCGTTCTCCGGCACCTCGCTCCGGCTTCTAGCCGCCTAAGACGCACCTTAGCCGGCTAGGCGCTCTTAGCTCGCAAAGCGCGAGAAAGAAGCGGACGGCTCTCTGCGGTCCGGCACAAGATGCGAACAGAAGAAGCTACGTGGAGAATACATTCTCCACGCACGCTACCTTCTCCGGGAGCTGAACTTGCACGAGTTTTGCAAGTCTAAAGCTGGAGCAAAGTGTTTCTCTCTCTCTCTCGCTCCCTCTCTCTCTGCACATTGTCCCCGTGTCCCGGTGCTGCCAGAACATCGTAGCAGCGAGAAACATCCTTTGGAGATGAGCCTGCATGCTACTATGCTTGCCCGTGCAGTTTGGATGCGAAATGCAGGGTGCACAGCAGCTCCGCGTTCTCCGGCACCTCGCTCCGGCTTCTAGCCGCCTAAGACGCACCTTAGCCGGCTAGGCGCTCTTAGCTCGCAAAGCGCGAGAAAGAAGCGGACGGCTCTCTGCGGTCCGGCACAAGATGCGAACAGAAGAAGCTACGTGGAGAATACATTCTCCACGCACGCTACCTTCTCCGGGAGCTGAACTTGCACGAGTTTTGCAAGTCTAAAGCTGGAGCAAAGTGTTTCTCTCTCTCTCTCGCTCCCTCTCTCTCTGCACATTGTCCCCGTGTCCCGGTGCTGCCAGAACATCGTAGCAGCGAGAAACATCCTTTGGAGACGAGCCTGCATGCTGCTATGCTTGCCCGTGCAGTTTGGATGCGAAATGCAGGGTGCACAGCAGCTCCGCGTTCTCCGGCACCTCGCTCCGGCTTCTAGCCGCCTAAGACGCACCTTAGCCGGCTAGGCGCTCTTAGCTCGCAAAGCGCGAGAAAGAAGCGGACGGCTCTCTGCGGTCCGGCACAAGATGCGAACAGAAGAGGCTACGTGGAGAATACATTCTCCACGCACGCTACCTTCTCCGGGAGCTGAACTTGCACGAGTTTTGTAAGTCTAAAGCTGGAGCAAAGTGTTTCTCTCTCTCTCTCGCTCCCTCTCTCTCTGCACATTGTCCCCGTGTCCCGGTGCTGCCAGAACATCGTAGCAGCGTGAAACATCCTTTGGAGACGAGCCTGCATGCTGCTATGCTTGCCCGTGCAGTTTGGATGCGAAATGCAGGGTGCACAGCAGCTCCGCGTTCTCCGGCACCTCGCTCCGGCTTCTAGCCGCCTAAGACGCACCTTAGCCGGCTAGGCGCTCTTAGCTCGCAAAGCGCGAGAAAGAAGCGGACGGCTCTCTGCGGTCCGGCACAAGATGCGAACAGAAGAAGCTACGTGGAGAATACATTCTCCACGCACGCTACCTTCTCCGGGAGCTGAACTTGCACGAGTTTTGCAAGTCTAAAGCTGGAGCAAAGTGTTTCTCTCTCTCTCTCGCTCCCTCTCTCTCTGCACATTGTCCCCGTGTCCCGGTGCTGCCAGAACATCGTAGCAGCGAGAAACATCCTTTGGAGACGAGCCTGCATGCTGCTATGCTTGCCCGTGCAGTTTGGATGTGAAATGCAGGGTGCACAGCAGCTCCGCGTTCTCCGGCACCTCGCTCCGGCTTCTAGCCGCCTAAGACGCACCTTAGCCGGCTAGGCGCTCTTAGCTCGCAAAGCGCGAGAAAGAAGCGGACGGCTCTCTGCGGTCCGGCACAAGATGCGAACAGAAGAGGCTACGTGGAGAATACATTCTCCACGCACGCTACCTTCTCCGGGAGCTGAACTTGCACGAGTTTTGCAAGTCTAAAGCTGGAGCAAAGTGTTTCTCTCTCTCTCTCGCTCCCTCTCTCTCTGCACATTGTCCCCGTGTCCCGGTGCTGCCAGAACATCGTAGCAGCGAGAAACATCCTTTGGAGACGAGCCTGCATGCTGCTATGCTTGCCCGTGCAGTTTGGATGCGAAATGCAGGGTGCACAGCAGCTCCGCGTTCTCCGGCACCTCGCTCCGGCTTCTAGCCGCCTAAGACGCACCTTAGCCGGCTAGGCGCTCTTAGCTCGCAAAGCGCGAGAAAGAAGCGGACGGCTCTCTGCGGTCCGGCACAAGATGCGAACAGAAGAAGCTACGTGGAGAATACATTCTCCACGCACGCTACCTTCTCCGGGAGCTGAACTTGCACGAGTTTTGCAAGTCTAAAGCTGGAGCAAAGTGTTTCTCTCTCTCTCTCGCTCCCTCTCTCTCTGCACATTGTCCCCGTGTCCCGGTGCTGCCAGAACATCGTAGCAGCGAGAAACATCCTTTGGAGACGAGCCTGCATGCTGCTATGCTTGCCCGTGCAGTTTGGATGCGAAATGCAGGGTGCACAGCAGCTCCGCGTTCTCCGGCACCTCGCTCCGGCTTCTAGCCGCCTAAGACGCACCTTAGCCGGCTAGGCGCTCTTAGCTCGTAAAGCGCGAGAAAGAAGCGGACAGCTCTCTGCGGTCCGGCACAAGATGCGAACAGAAGAGGCTACGTGGAGAATACATTCTCCACGCACGCTACCTTCTCCGGGAGCTGAACTTGCACGAGTTTTGCAAGTCTAAAGCTGGAGCAAAGTGTTTCTCTCTCTCTCTCGCTCCCTCTCTCTCTGCACATTGTCCCCGTGTCCCGGTGCTGCCAGAACATCGTAGCAGCGTGAAACATCCTTTGGAGACGAGCCTGCATGCTGCTATGCTTGCCCGTGCAGTTTGGATGCGAAATGCAGGGTGCACAGCAGCTCCGCGTTCTCCGGCACCTCGCTCCGGCTTCTAGCCGCCTAAGACGCACCTTAGCCGGCTAGGCGCTCTTAGCTCGCAAAGCGCGAGAAAGAAGCGGACAGCTCTCTGCGGTCCGGCACAAGATGCGAACAGAAGAAGCTACGTGGAGAATACATTCTCCACGCACGCTACCTTCTCCGGGAGCTGAACTTGCACGAGTTTTGCAAGTCTAAAGCTGGAGCAAAGTGTTTCTCTCTCTCTCTCGCTCCCTCTCTCTCTGCACATTGTCCCCGTGTCCCGGTGCTGCCAGAACATCGTAGCAGCGAGAAACATCCTTTGGAGACGAGCCTGCATGCTGCTATGCTTGCCCGTGCAGTTTGGATGCGAAATGCAGGGTGCACAGCAGCTCCGCGTTCTCCGGCACCTCGCTCCGGCTTCTAGCCGCCTAAGACGCACCTTAGCCGGCTAGGCGCTCTTAGCTCGCAAAGCGCGAGAAAGAAGCGGACGGCTCTCTGCGGTCCGGCACAAGATGCGAACAGAAGAGGCTACGTGGAGAATACATTCTCCACGCACGCTACCTTCTCCGGGAGCTGAACTTGCACGAGTTTTGTAAGTCTAAAGCTGGAGCAAAGTGTTTCTCTCTCTCTCTCGCTCCCTCTCTCTCTGCACATTGTCCCCGTGTCCCGGTGTTGCCAGAACATCGTAGCAGCGAGAAACATCCTTTGGAGATGAGCCTGCATGCTACTATGCTTGCCCGTGCAGTTTGGATGTGAAATGCAGGGTGCACAGCAGCTCCGCGTTCTCCGGCACCTCGCTCCGGCTTCTAGCCGCCTAAGACGCACCTTAGCCGGCTAGGCGCTCTTAGCTCGCAAAGCGCGAGAAAGAAGCGGACGGCTCTCTGCGGTCCGGCACAAGATGCGAACAGAAGAGGCTACGTGGAGAATACATTCTCCACGCACGCTACCTTCTCCGGGAGCTGAACTTGCACGAGTTTTGTAAGTCTAAAGCTGGAGCAAAGTGTTTCTCTCTCTCTCTCGCTCCCTCTCTCTCTGCACATTGTCCCCGTGTCCCGGTGCTGCCAGAACATCGTAGCAGCGTGAAACATCCTTTGGAGACGAGCCTGCATGCTGCTATGCTTGCCCGTGCAGTTTGGATGTGAAATGCAGGGTGCACAGCAGCTCCGCGTTCTCCGGCACCTCGCTCCGGCTTCTAGCCGCCTAAGACGCACCTTAGCCGGCTAGGCGCTCTTAGCTCGCAAAGCGCGAGAAAGAAGCGGACAGCTCTCTGCGGTCCGGCACAAGATGCGAACAGAAGAAGCTACGTGGAGAATACATTCTCCACGCACGCTACCTTCTCCGGGAGCTGAACTTGCACGAGTTTTGCAAGTCTAAAGCTGGAGCAAAGTGTTCTCTCTCTCTCTCGCTTCCTCTCTCTCTGCACATTGTCCCCGTGTCCCGGTGCTGCCAGAACATCGTAGCAGCGAGAAACATCCTTTGGAGACGAGCCTGCATGCTGCTATGCTTGCCCGTGCAGTTTGGATGTGAAATGCAGGGTGCACAGCAGCTCCGCGTTCTCCGGCACCTCGCTCCGGCTTCTAGCCGCCTAAGACGCACCTTAGCCGGCTAGGCGCTCTTAGCTCGCAAAGCGCGAGAAAGAAGCGGACGGCTCTCTGCGGTCCGGCACAAGATGCGAACAGAAGAAGCTACGTGGAGAATACATTCTCCACGCACGCTACCTTCTCCGGGAGCTGAACTTGCACGAGTTTTGCAAGTCTAAAGCTGGAGCAAAGTGTTTCTCTCTCTCTCTCGCTCCCTCTCTCTCTGCACATTGTCCCCGTGTCCCGGTGCTGCCAGAACATCGTAGCAGCGAGAAACATCCTTTGGAGACGAGCCTGCATGCTGCTATGCTTGCCCGTGCAGTTTGGATGCGAAATGCAGGGTGCACAGCAGCTCCGCGTTCTCCGGCACTTCGCTCCGGCTTCTAGCCGCCTAAGACGCACCTTAGCCGGCTAGGCGCTCTTAGCTCGCAAAGCGCGAGAAAGAAGCGGACAGCTCGCTGCGGTCCGGCACAAGATGCGAACAGAAGAAGCTACGTGGAGAATACATTCTCCACGCACGCTACCTTCTCCGGGAGCTGAACTTGCACGAGTTTTGCAAGTCTAAAGCTGGAGCAAAGTGTTTCTCTCTCTCTCTCGCTCCCTCTCTCTCTGCACATTGTCCCCGTGTCCCGGTGCTGCCAGAACATCGTAGCAGCGAGAAACATCCTTTGGAGACGAGCCTGCATGCTGCTATGCTTGCCCGTGCAGTTTGGATGCGAAATGCAGGGTGCACAGCAGCTCCGCGTTCTCCGGCACCTCGCTCCGGCTTCTAGCCGCCTAAGACGCACCTTAGCCGGCTAGGCGCTCTTAGCTCGCAAAGCGCGAGAAAGAAGCGGACAGCTCTCTGCGGTCCGGCACAAGATGCGAACAGAAGAAGCTACGTGGAGAATACATTCTCCACGCACGCTACCTTCTCCGGGAGCTGAACTTGCACGAGTTTTGCAAGTCTAAAGCTGGAGCAAAGTGTTTCTCTCTCTCTCTCGCTCCCTCTCTCTCTGCACATTGTCCCCGTGTCCCGGTGCTGCCAGAACATCGTAGCAGCGAGAAACATCCTTTGGAGACGAGCCTGCATGCTGCTATGCTTGCCCGTGCAGTTTGGATGCGAAATGCAGGGTGCACAGCAGCTCCGCGTTCTCCGGCACCTCGCTCCGGCTTCTAGCCGCCTAAGACGCACCTTAGCCGGCTAGGCGCTCTTAGCTCGCAAAGCGCGAGAAAGAAGCGGACAGCTCTCTGCGGTCCGGCACAAGATGCGAACAGAAGAAGCTACGTGGAGAATACATTCTCCACGCACGCTACCTTCTCCGGGAGCTGAACTTGCACGAGTTTTGCAAGTCTAAAGCTGGAGCAAAGTGTTTCTCTCTCTCTCTCGCTCCCTCTCTCTCTGCACATTGTCCCCGTGTCCCGGTGCTGCCAGAACATCGTAGCAGCGAGAAACATCCTTTGGAGACGAGCCTGCATGCTGCTATGCTTGCCCGTGCAGTTTGGATGTGAAATGCAGGGTGCACAGCAGCTCCGCGTTCTCCGGCACCTCGCTCCGGCTTCTAGCCGCCTAAGACGCACCTTAGCCGGCTAGGCGCTCTTAGCTCGCAAAGCGCGAGAAAGAAGCCGACGGCTCTCTGCGGTCCGGCACAAGATGCGAACAGAAGAAGCTACGTGGAGAATACATTCTCCACGCACGCTACCTTCTCCGGGAGCTGAACTTGCACGAGTTTTGCAAGTCTAAAGCTGGAGCAAAGTGTTTCTCTCTCTCTCTCGCTCCCTCTCTCTCTGCACATTGTCCCCGTGTCCCGGTGCTGCCAGAACATCGTAGCAGCGAGAAACATCCTTTGGAGACGAGCCTGCATGCTGCTATGCTTGCCCGTGCAGTTTGGATGTGAAATGCAGGGTGCACAGCAGCTCCGCGTTCTCCGGCACCTCGCTCCGGCTTCTAGCCGCCTAAGACGCACCTTAGCCGGCTAGGCGCTCTTAGCTCGCAAAGCGCGAGAAAGAAGCGGACGGCTCTCTGCGGTCCGGCACAAGATACGAACAGAAGAAGCTACGTGGAGAACACATTCTCCACGCACGCTACCTTCTCCGGGAGCTGAACTTGCACGAGTTTTGCAAGTCTAAAGCTGGAGCAAAGTGTTTCTCTCTCTCTCTCGCTCCCTCTCTCTCTGCACATTGTCCCCGTGTCCCGGTGCTGCCAGAACATCGTAGCAGCGTGAAACATCCTTTGGAGACGAGCCTGCATGCTGCTATGCTTGCCCGTGCAGTTTGGATGCGAAATGCAGGGTGCACAGCAGCTCCGCGTTCTCCGGCACCTCGCTCCGGCTTCTAGCCGCCTAAGACGCACCTTAGCCGGCTAGGCGCTCTTAGCTCGCAAAGCGCGAGAAAGAAGCGGACGGCTCTCTGCGGTCCGGCACAAGATGCGAACAGAAGAAGCTACGTGGAGAATACATTCTCCACGCACGCTACCTTCTCCGGGAGCTGAACTTGCACGAGTTTTGCAAGTCTAAAGCTGGAGCAAAGTGTTTCTCTCTCTCTCTCGCTCCCTCTCTCTCTGCACATTGTCCCCGTGTCCCGGTGCTGCCAGAACATCGTAGCAGCGAGAAACATCCTTTGGAGACGAGCCTGCATGCTGCTATGCTTGCCCGTGCAGTTTGGATGTGAAATGCAGGGTGCACAGCAGCTCCGCGTTCTCCGGCACCTCGCTCCGGCTTCTAGCCGCCTAAGACGCACCTTCGCCGGCTAGGCGCTCTTAGCTCGCAAAGCGCGAGAAAGAAGCGGACGGCTCTCTGCGGTCCGGCACAAGATGCGAACAGAAGAAGCTACGTGGAGAATACATTCTCCACGCACGCTACCTTCTCCGGGAGCTGAACTTGCACGAGTTTTGCAAGTCTAAAGCTGGAGCAAAGTGTTTCTCTCTCTCTCTCGCTCCCTCTCTCTCTGCACATTGTCCCCGTGTCCCGGTGCTGCCAGAACATCGTAGCAGCGAGAAACATCCTTTGGAGACGAGCCTGCATGCTGCTATGCTTGCCCGTGCAGTTTGGATGCGAAATGCAGGGTGCACAGCAGCTCCGCGTTCTCCGGCACCTCGCTCCGGCTTCTAGCCGCCTAAGACGCACCTTAGCCGGCTAGGCGCTCTTAGCTCGCAAAGCGCGAGAAAGAAGCGGACAGCTCTCTGCGGTCCGGCACAAGATGCGAACAGAAGAAGCTACGTGGAGAATACATTCTCCACGCACGCTACCTTCTCCGGGAGCTGAACTTGCACGAGTTTTGCAAGTCTAAAGCTGGAGCAAAGTGTTTCTCTCTCTCTCTCGCTCCCTCTCTCTCTGCACATTGTCCCCGTGTCCCGGTGCTGCCAGAACATCGTAGCAGCGAGAAACATCCTTTGGAGACGAGCCTGCATGCTGCTATGCTTGCCCGTGCAGTTTGGATGTGAAATGCAGGGTGCACAGCAGCTCCGCGTTCTCCGGCACCTCGCTCCGGCTTCTAGACGCCTAAGACGCACCTTAGCCGGCTAGGCGCTCTTAGCTCGCAAAGCGCGAGAAAGAAGCGGACAGCTCTCTGCGGTCCGGCACAAGATGCGAACAGAAGAAGCTACGTGGAGAATACATTCTCCACGCACGCTACCTTCTCCGGGAGCTGAACTTGCACGAGTTTTGCAAGTCTAAAGCTGGAGCAAAGTGTTTCTCTCTCTCTCTCGCTCCCTCTCTCTCTGCACATTGTCCCCGTGTCCCGGTGCTGCCAGAACATCGTAGCAGCGAGAAACATCCTTTGGAGACGAGCCTGCATGCTGCTATGCTTGCCCGTGCAGTTTGGATGCGAAATGCAGGGTGCACAGCAGCTCCGCGTTCTCCGGCACTTCGCTCCGGCTTCTAGCCGCCTAAGACGCACCTTAGCCGGCTAGGCGCTCTTAGCTCGCAAAGCGCGAGAAAGAAGCGGACAGCTCGCTGCGGTCCGGCACAAGATGCGAACAGAAGAAGCTACGTGGAGAATACATTCTCCACGCACGCTACCTTCTCCGGGAGCTGAACTTGCACGAGTTTTGCAAGTCTAAAGCTGGAGCAAAGTGTTTCTCTCTCTCTCTCGCTCCCTCTCTCTCTGCACATTGTCCCCGTGTCCCGGTGCTGCCAGAACATCGTAGCAGCGAGAAACATCCTTTGGAGACGAGCCTGCATGCTGCTATGCTTGCCCGTGCAGTTTGGATGCGAAATGCAGGGTGCACAGCAGCTCCGCGTTCTCCGGCACCTCGCTCCGGCTTCTAGCCGCCTAAGACGCACCTTAGCCGGCTAGGCGCTCTTAGCTCGCAAAGCGCGAGAAAGAAGCGGACAGCTCTCTGCGGTCCGGCACAAGATGCGAACAGAAGAAGCTACGTGGAGAATACATTCTCCACGCACGCTACCTTCTCCGGGAGCTGAACTTGCACGAGTTTTGCAAGTCTAAAGCTGGAGCAAAGTGTTTCTCTCTCTCTCTCGCTCCCTCTCTCTCTGCACATTGTCCCCGTGTCCCGGTGCTGCCAGAACATCGTAGCAGCGAGAAACATCCTTTGGAGACGAGCCTGCATGCTGCTATGCTTGCCCGTGCAGTTTGGATGCGAAATGCAGGGTGCACAGCAGCTCCGCGTTCTCCGGCACCTCGCTCCGGCTTCTAGCCGCCTAAGACGCACCTTAGCCGGCTAGGCGCTCTTAGCTCGCAAAGCGCGAGAAAGAAGCGGACGGCTCTCTGCGGTCCGGCACAAGATGCGAACAGAAGAGGCTACGTGGAGAATACATTCTCCACGCACGCTACCTTCTCCGGGAGCTGAACTTGCACGAGTTTTGTAAGTCTAAAGCTGGAGCAAAGTGTTTCTCTCTCTCTCTCGCTCCCTCTCTCTCTGCACATTGTCCCCGTGTCCCGGTGCTGCCAGAACATCGTAGCAGCGTGAAACATCCTTTGGAGACGAGCCTGCATGCTGCTATGCTTGCCCGTGCAGTTTGGATGCGAAATGCAGGGTGCACAGCAGCTCCGCGTTCTCCGGCACCTCGCTCCGGCTTCTAGCCGCCTAAGACGCACCTTAGCCGGCTAGGCGCTCTTAGCTCGCAAAGCGCGAGAAAGAAGCGGACGGCTCTCTGCGGTCCGGCACAAGATGCGAACAGAAGAAGCTACGTGGAGAATACATTCTCCACGCACGCTACCTTCTCCGGGAGCTGAACTTGCACGAGTTTTGCAAGTCTAAAGCTGGAGCAAAGTGTTTCTCTCTCTCTCTCGCTCCCTCTCTCTCTGCACATTGTCCCCGTGTCCCGGTGCTGCCAGAACATCGTAGCAGCGAGAAACATCCTTTGGAGACGAGCCTGCATGCTGCTATGCTTGCCCGTGCAGTTTGGATGCGAAATGCAGGGTGCACAGCAGCTCCGCGTTCTCCGGCACCTCGCTCCGGCTTCTAGCCGCCTAAGACGCACCTTAGCCGGCTAGGCGCTCTTAGCTCGCAAAGCGCGAGAAAGAAGCGGACGGCTCTCTGCGGTCCGGCACAAGATGCGAACAGAAGAAGCTACGTGGAGAATACATTCTCCACGCACGCTACCTTCTCCGGGAGCTGAACTTGCACGAGTTTTGCAAGTCTAAAGCTGGAGCAAAGTGTTTCTCTCTCTCTCTCGCTCCCTCTCTCTCTGCACATTGTCCCCGTGTCCCGGTGCTGCCAGAACATCGTAGCAGCGAGAAACATCCTTTGGAGACGAGCCTGCATGCTGCTATGCTTGCCCGTGCAGTTTGGATGCGAAATGCAGGGTGCACAGCAGCTCCGCGTTCTCCGGCACCTCGCTCCGGCTTCTAGCCGCCTAAGACGCACCTTAGCCGGCTAGGCGCTCTTAGCTCGTAAAGCGCGAGAAAGAAGCGGACAGCTCTCTGCGGTCCGGCACAAGATGCGAACAGAAGAGGCTACGTGGAGAATACATTCTCCACGCACGCTACCTTCTCCGGGAGCTGAACTTGCACGAGTTTTGCAAGTCTAAAGCTGGAGCAAAGTGTTTCTCTCTCTCTCTCGCTCCCTCTCTCTCTGCACATTGTCCCCGTGTCCCGGTGCTGCCAGAACATCGTAGCAGCGTGAAACATCCTTTGGAGACGAGCCTGCATGCTGCTATGCTTGCCCGTGCAGTTTGGATGCGAAATGCAGGGTGCACAGCAGCTCCGCGTTCTCCGGCACCTCGCTCCGGCTTCTAGCCGCCTAAGACGCACCTTAGCCGGCTAGGCGCTCTTAGCTCGCAAAGCGCGAGAAAGAAGCGGACAGCTCTCTGCGGTCCGGCACAAGATGCGAACAGAAGAAGCTACGTGGAGAATACATTCTCCACGCACGCTACCTTCTCCGGGAGCTGAACTTGCACGAGTTTTGCAAGTCTAAAGCTGGAGCAAAGTGTTTCTCTCTCTCTCTCGCTCCCTCTCTCTCTGCACATTGTCCCCGTGTCCCGGTGCTGCCAGAACATCGTAGCAGCGAGAAACATCCTTTGGAGACGAGCCTGCATGCTGCTATGCTTGCCCGTGCAGTTTGGATGCGAAATGCAGGGTGCACAGCAGCTCCGCGTTCTCCGGCACCTCGCTCCGGCTTCTAGCCGCCTAAGACGCACCTTAGCCGGCTAGGCGCTCTTAGCTCGCAAAGCGCGAGAAAGAAGCGGACGGCTCTCTGCGGTCCGGCACAAGATGCGAACAGAAGAGGCTACGTGGAGAATACATTCTCCACGCACGCTACCTTCTCCGGGAGCTGAACTTGCACGAGTTTTGTAAGTCTAAAGCTGGAGCAAAGTGTTTCTCTCTCTCTCTCGCTCCCTCTCTCTCTGCACATTGTCCCCGTGTCCCGGTGCTGCCAGAACATCGTAGCAGCGTGAAACATCCTTTGGAGACGAGCCTGCATGCTGCTATGCTTGCCCGTGCAGTTTGGATGCGAAATGCAGGGTGCACAGCAGCTCCGCGTTCTCCGGCACCTCGCTCCGGCTTCTAGCCGCCTAAGACGCACCTTAGCCGGCTAGGCGCTCTTAGCTCGCAAAGCGCGAGAAAGAAGCGGACGGCTCTCTGCGGTCCGGCACAAGATGCGAACAGAAGAAGCTACGTGGAGAATACATTCTCCACGCACGCTACCTTCTCCGGGAGCTGAACTTGCACGAGTTTTGCAAGTCTAAAGCTGGAGCAAAGTGTTTCTCTCTCTCTCTCGCTCCCTCTCTCTCTGCACATTGTCCCCGTGTCCCGGTGCTGCCAGAACATCGTAGCAGCGAGAAACATCCTTTGGAGACGAGCCTGCATGCTGCTATGCTTGCCCGTGCAGTTTGGATGTGAAATGCAGGGTGCACAGCAGCTCCGCGTTCTCCGGCACCTCGCTCCGGCTTCTAGCCGCCTAAGACGCACCTTAGCCGGCTAGGCGCTCTTAGCTCGCAAAGCGCGAGAAAGAAGCGGACGGCTCTCTGCGGTCCGGCACAAGATGCGAACAGAAGAGGCTACGTGGAGAATACATTCTCCACGCACGCTACCTTCTCCGGGAGCTGAACTTGCACGAGTTTTGCAAGTCTAAAGCTGGAGCAAAGTGTTTCTCTCTCTCTCTCGCTCCCTCTCTCTCTGCACATTGTCCCCGTGTCCCGGTGCTGCCAGAACATCGTAGCAGCGAGAAACATCCTTTGGAGACGAGCCTGCATGCTGCTATGCTTGCCCGTGCAGTTTGGATGCGAAATGCAGGGTGCACAGCAGCTCCGCGTTCTCCGGCACCTCGCTCCGGCTTCTAGCCGCCTAAGACGCACCTTAGCCGGCTAGGCGCTCTTAGCTCGCAAAGCGCGAGAAAGAAGCGGACGGCTCTCTGCGGTCCGGCACAAGATGCGAACAGAAGAAGCTACGTGGAGAATACATTCTCCACGCACGCTACCTTCTCCGGGAGCTGAACTTGCACGAGTTTTGCAAGTCTAAAGCTGGAGCAAAGTGTTTCTCTCTCTCTCTCGCTCCCTCTCTCTCTGCACATTGTCCCCGTGTCCCGGTGCTGCCAGAACATCGTAGCAGCGAGAAACATCCTTTGGAGACGAGCCTGCATGCTGCTATGCTTGCCCGTGCAGTTTGGATGCGAAATGCAGGGTGCACAGCAGCTCCGCGTTCTCCGGCACCTCGCTCCGGCTTCTAGCCGCCTAAGACGCACCTTAGCCGGCTAGGCGCTCTTAGCTCGTAAAGCGCGAGAAAGAAGCGGACAGCTCTCTGCGGTCCGGCACAAGATGCGAACAGAAGAGGCTACGTGGAGAATACATTCTCCACGCACGCTACCTTCTCCGGGAGCTGAACTTGCACGAGTTTTGCAAGTCTAAAGCTGGAGCAAAGTGTTTCTCTCTCTCTCTCGCTCCCTCTCTCTCTGCACATTGTCCCCGTGTCCCGGTGCTGCCAGAACATCGTAGCAGCGAGAAACATCCTTTGGAGACGAGCCTGCATGCTGCTATGCTTGCCCGTGCAGTTTGGATGCGAAATGCAGGGTGCACAGCAGCTCCGCGTTCTCCGGCACCTCGCTCCGGCTTCTAGCCGCCTAAGACGCACCTTAGCCGGCTAGGCGCTCTTAGCTCGCAAAGCGCGAGAAAGAAGCGGACGGCTCTCTGCGGTCCGGCACAAGATGCGAACAGAAGAGGCTACGTGGAGAATACATTCTCCACGCACGCTACCTTCTCCGGGAGCTGAACTTGCACGAGTTTTGTAAGTCTAAAGCTGGAGCAAAGTGTTTCTCTCTCTCTCTCGCTCCCTCTCTCTCTGCACATTGTCCCCGTGTCCCGGTGCTGCCAGAACATCGTAGCAGCGTGAAACATCCTTTGGAGACGAGCCTGCATGCTGCTATGCTTGCCCGTGCAGTTTGGATGCGAAATGCAGGGTGCACAGCAGCTCCGCGTTCTCCGGCACCTCGCTCCGGCTTCTAGCCGCCTAAGACGCACCTTAGCCGGCTAGGCGCTCTTAGCTCGCAAAGCGCGAGAAAGAAGCGGACGGCTCTCTGCGGTCCGGCACAAGATGCGAACAGAAGAGGCTACGTGGAGAATACATTCTCCACGCACGCTACCTTCTCCGGGAGCTGAACTTGCACGAGTTTTGCAAGTCTAAAGCTGGAGCAAAGTGTTTCTCTCTCTCTCTCCTCCTCTCTCTCTGCACATTGTCCCCGTGTCCCGGTGTTGCCAGAACATCGTAGCAGCGAGAAAACATCCTTTGGAGATGAGCCTGCATGCTACTATGCTTGCCCGTGCAGTTTGGATGTGAAATGCAGGGTGCACAGCAGCTCCGCGTTCTCCGGCACCTCGCTCCGGCTTCTAGCCGCCTAAGACGCACCTTAGCCGCTAGGCGCTCTTAGCTCGCAAAGCGCGAGAAAGAAGCGGACGGCTCTCTGCGGTCCGGCACAAGATGCGAACAGAAGAAGCTACGTGGAGAATACATTCTCCACGCAACGCTACCTTCTCCGGGAGCTGAACTTGCACGAGTTTTGCAAGTCTAAAGCTGGAGCAAAGTGTTCTCTCTCTCTCTCGCTCCCTCTCTCTCTGCACATTGTCCCCGTGTCCCGGTGCTGCCAGAACATCGTAGCAGCGAGAAACATCCTTTGGAGACGAGCCTGCATGCTGCTATGCTTGCCCGTGCAGTTTGGATGTGAAATGCAGGGTGCACAGCAGCTCCGCGTTCTCCGGCACCTCGCTCCGGCTTCTAGCCGCCTAAGACGCACCTTAGCCGGCTAGGCGCTCTTAGCTCGCAAAGCGCGAGAAAGAAGCGGACGGCTCTCTGCGGTCCGGCACAAGATGCGAACAGAAGAAGCTACGTGGAGAATACATTCTCCACGCACGCTACCTTCTCCGGGAGCTGAACTTGCACGAGTTTTGCAAGTCTAAAGCTGGAGCAAAGTGTGTTCTCTCTCTCTCTCGCTCCCTCTCTCTCTGCACATTGTCCCCGTGTCCCGGTGCTGCCAGAACATCGTAGCAGCGAGAAACATCCTTTGGAGACGAGCCTGCATGCTGCTATGCTTGCCCGTGCAGTTTGGATGCGAAATGCAGGGTGCACAGCAGCTCCGCGTTCTCCGCACTTCGCTCCGGCTTCTAGCCGCCTAAGACGCACCTTAGCCGGCTAGGCGCTCTTAGCTCGCAAAGCGCGAGAAAGAAGCGGACAGGCTCGCTGCGGTCCGGCACAAGATGCGAACAGAAGAAGCTACGTGGAGAATACATTCTCCACGCACGCTACCTTCTCCGGGAGCTGAACTTGCACGAGTTTTGCAAGTCTAAAGCTGGAGCAAAGTGTTTCTCTCTCTCTCTCTCGCTCCCTCTCTCTCTGCACATTGTCCCCGTGTCCCGGTGCTGCCAGAACATCGTAGCAGCGAGAAACATCCTTTGGAGACGAGCCTGCATGCTGCTATGCTTGCCCGTGCAGTTTGGATGCGAAATGCAGGGTGCACAGCAGCTCCGCGTTCTCCGGCACCTCGCTCCGGCTTCTAGCCGCCTAAGACGCACCTTAGCCGGCTAGGCGCTCTTAGCTCGCAAAGCGCGAGAAAGAAGCGGACGGCTCTCTGCGGTCCGGCACAAGATGCGAACAGAAGAAGCTACGTGGAGAATACATTCTCCACGCACGCTACCTTCTCCGGGAGCTGAACTTGCACGAGTTTTGCAAGTCTAAAGCTGGAGCAAAGTGTTTCTCTCTCTCTCTCGCTCCCTCTCTCTCTGCACATTGTCCCCGTGTCCCGGTGCTGCCAGAACATCGTAGCAGCGAGAAACATCCTTTGGAGATGAGCCTGCATGCTACTATGCTTGCCCGTGCAGTTTGGATGTGAAATGCAGGGTGCACAGCAGCTCCGCGTTCTCCGGCACCTCGCTCCGGCTTCTAGCCGCCTAAGACGCACCTTAGCCGGCTAGGCGCTCTTAGCTCGCAAAGCGCGAGAAAGAAGCGGACGGCTCTCCTGCGGTCCGGCACAAGATGCGAACAGAAGAGGCTACGTGGAGAATACATTCTCCACGCACGCTACCTTCTCCGGGAGCTGAACTTGCACGAGTTTTGCAAGTCTAAAGCTGGAGCAAAGTGTTTCTCTCTCTCTCTCGCTCCCTCTCTCTCTGCACATTGTCCCCGTGTCCCGGTGCTGCCAGAACATCGTAGCAGCGAGAAACATCCTTTGGAGACGAGCCTGCATGCTGCTATGCTTGCCCGTGCAGTTTGGATGCGAAATGCAGGGTGCACAGCAGCTCCGCCTTCTCCGGCACCTCGCTCCGGCTTCTAGCCGCCTAAGACGCACCTTAGCCGGCTAGGCGCTCTTAGCTCGCAAAGCGCGAGAAAGAAGCGGACGGCTCTCTGCGGTCCGGCACAAGATGCGAACAGAAGAGGCTACGTGGAGAATACATTCTCCACGCACGCTACCTTCTCCGGGAGCTGAACTTGCACGAGTTTTGCAAGTCTAAAGCTGGAGCAAAGTGTTTCTCTCTCTCTCTCGCTCCCTCTCTCTCTGCACATTGTCCCCGTGTCCCGGTGCTGCCAGAACATCGTAGCAGCGAGAAACATCCTTTGGAGACGAGCCTGCATGCTGCTATGCTTGCCCGTGCAGTTTGGATGCGAAATGCAGGGTGCACAGCAGCTCCGCGTTCTCCGGCACCTCGCTCCGGCTTCTAGCCGCCTAAGACGCACCTTAGCCGGCTAGGCGCTCTTAGCTCGCAAAGCGCGAGAAAGAAGCGGACGGCTCTCTGCGGTCCGGCACAAGATGCGAACAGAAGAGGCTACGTGGAGAATACATTCTCCACGCACGCTACCTTCTCCGGGAGCTGAACTTGCACGAGTTTTGTAAGTCTAAAGCTGGAGCAAAGTGTTTCTCTCTCTCTCTCGCTCCCTCTCTCTCTGCACATTGTCCCCGTGTCCCGGTGCTGCCAGAACATCGTAGCAGCGTGAAACATCCTTTGGAGACGAGCCTGCATGCTGCTATGCTTGCCCGTGCAGTTTGGATGCGAAATGCAGGGTGCACAGCAGCTCCGCGTTCTCCGGCACCTCGCTCCGGCTTCTAGCCGCCTAAGACGCACCTTAGCCGGCTAGGCGCTCTTAGCTCGCAAAGCGCGAGAAAGAAGCGGACGGCTCTCTGCGGTCCGGCACAAGATGCGAACAGAAGAAGCTACGTGGAGAATACATTCTCCACGCACGCTACCTTCTCCGGAGCTGAACTTGCACGAGTTTTGCAAGTCTAAAGCTGGAGCAAAGTGTTTCTCTCTCTCTCTCGCTCCCTCTCTCTCTGCACATTGTCCCCGTGTCCCGGTGCTGCCAGAACATCGTAGCAGCGAGAAACATCCTTTGGAGACGAGCCTGCATGCTGCTATGCTTGCCCGTGCAGTTTGGATGTGAAATGCAGGGTGCACAGCAGCTCCGCGTTCTCCGGCACCTCGCTCCGGCTTCTAGCCGCCTAAGACGCACCTTAGCCGGCTAGGCGCTCTTAGCTCGCAAAGCGCGAGAAAGAAGCGGACGGCTCTCTGCGGTCCGGCACAAGATGCGAACAGAAGAGGCTACGTGGAGAATACATTCTCCACGCACGCTACCTTCTCCGGGAGCTGAACTTGCACGAGTTTTGCAAGTCTAAAGCTGGAGCAAAGTGTTTCTCTCTCTCTCTCGCTCCCTCTCTCTCTGCACATTGTCCCCGTGTCCCGTGCTGCCAGAACATCGTAGCAGCGAGAAACATCCTTTGGAGACGAGCCTGCATGCTGCTATGCTTGCCCGTGCAGTTTGGATGCGAAATGCAGGGTGCACAGCAGCTCCGCGTTCTCCGGCACCTCGCTCCGGCTTCTAGCCGCCTAAGACGCACCTTAGCCGGCTAGGCGCTCTTAGCTCGTAAAGCGCGAGAAAGAAGCGGACAGCTCTCTGCGGTCCGGCACAAGATGCGAACAGAAGAGGCTACGTGGAGAATACATTCTCCACGCACGCTACCTTCTCCGGGAGCTGAACTTGCACGAGTTTTGCAAGTCTAAAGCTGGAGCAAAGTGTTTCTCTCTCTCTCTCGCTCCCTCTCTCTCTGCACATTGTCCCCGTGTCCCGGTGCTGCCAGAACATCGTAGCAGCGAGAAACATCCTTTGGAGACGAGCCTGCATGCTGCTATGCTTGCCCGTGCAGTTTGGATGCGAAATGCAGGGTGCACAGCAGCTCCGCGTTCTCCGGCACCTCGCTCCGGCTTCTAGCCGCCTAAGACGCACCTTAGCCGGCTAGGCGCTCTTAGCTCGCAAAGCGCGAGAAAGAAGCGGACGGCTCTCTGCGGTCCGGCACAAGATGCGAACAGAAGAGGCTACGTGGAGAATACATTCTCCACGCACGCTACCTTCTCCGGGAGCTGAACTTGCACGAGTTTTGTAAGTCTAAAGCTGGAGCAAAGTGTTTCTCTCTCTCTCTCGCTCCCTCTCTCTCTGCACATTGTCCCCGTGTCCCGGTGCTGCCAGAACATCGTAGCAGCGTGAAACATCCTTTGGAGACGAGCCTGCATGCTGCTATGCTTGCCCGTGCAGTTTGGATGCGAAATGCAGGGTGCACAGCAGCTCCGCGTTCTCCGGCACCCTCGCTCCGGCTTCTAGCCGCCTAAGACGCACCTTAGCCGGCTAGGCGCTCTTAGCTCGCAAAGCGCGAGAAAGAAGCGGACGGCTCTCTGCGGTCCGGCACAAGATGCGAACAGAAGAGGCTACGTGGAGAATACATTCTCCACGCACGCTACTTCTCCGGGAGCTGAACTTGCACGAGTTTTGCAAGTCTAAAGCTGGAGCAAAGTGTTTCTCTCTCTCTCTCGCTCCCTCTCTCTCTGCACATTGTCCCCGTGTCCCGGTGTTGCCAGAACATCGTAGCAGCGAGAAACATCCTTTGGAGATGAGCCTGCATGCTACTATGCTTGCCCGTGCAGTTTGGATGTGAAATGCAGGGTGCACAGCAGCTCCGCGTTCTCCGGCACCTCGCTCCGGCTTCTAGCCGCCTAAGACGCACCTTAGCCGGCTAGGCGCTCTTAGCTCGCAAAGCGCGAGAAAGAAGCGGACGGCTCTCTGCGGTCCGGCACAAGATGCGAACAGAAGAAGCTACGTGGAGAATACATTCTCCACGCACGCTACTTCTCCGGGAGCTGAACTTGCACGAGTTTTGCAAGTCTAAAGCTGGAGCAAAGTGTTCTCTCTCTCTCTCGCTCCCTCTCTCTCTGCACATTGTCCCCGTGTCCCGGTGCTGCCAGAACATCGTAGCAGCGAGAAACATCCTTTGGAGACGAGCCTGCATGCTGCTATGCTTGCCCGTGCAGTTTGGATGTGAAATGCAGGGTGCACAGCAGCTCCGCGTTCTCCGGCACCTCGCTCCGGCTTCTAGCCGCCTAAGACGCACCTTAGCCGGCTAGGCGCTCTTAGCTCGCAAAGCGCGAGAAAGAAGCGGACGGCTCTCTGCGGTCCGGCACAAGATGCGAACAGAAGAAGCTACGTGGAGAATACATTCTCCACGCACGCTACCTTCTCCGGGAGCTGAACTTGCACGAGTTTTGCAAGTCTAAAGCTGGAGCAAAGTGTTTCTCTCTCTCTCTCGCTCCCTCTCTCTCTGCACATTGTCCCCGTGTCCCGGTGCTGCCAGAACATCGTAGCAGCGAGAAACATCCTTTGGAGACGAGCCTGCATGCTGCTATGCTTGCCCGTGCAGTTTGGATGCGAAATGCAGGGTGCACAGCAGCTCCGCGTTCTCCGGCACTTCGCTCCGGCTTCTAGCCGCCTAAGACGCACCTTAGCCGGCTAGGCGCTCTTAGCTCGCAAAGCGCGAGAAAGAAGCGGACAGCTCGCTGCGGTCCGGCACAAGATGCGAACAGAAGAAGCTACGTGGAGAATACATTCTCCACGCACGCTACCTTCTCCGGGAGCTGAACTTGCACGAGTTTTGCAAGTCTAAAGCTGGAGCAAAGTGTTTCTCTCTCTCTCTCGCTCCCTCTCTCTCTGCACATTGTCCCCGTGTCCCGGTGCTGCCAGAACATCGTAGCAGCGAGAAACATCCTTTGAGACGAGCCTGCATGCTGCTATGCTTGCCCGTGCAGTTTGGATGCGAAATGCAGGGTGCACAGCAGCTCCGCGTTCTCCGGCACCTCGCTCCGGCTTCTAGCCGCCTAAGACGCACCTTAGCCGGCTAGGCGCTCTTAGCTCGCAAAGCGCGAGAAAGAAGCGGACGGCTCTCTGCGGTCCGGCACAAGATGCGAACAGAAGAAGCTACGTGGAGAATACATTCTCCACGCACGCTACCTTCTCCGGGAGCTGAACTTGCACGAGTTTTGCAAGTCTAAAGCTGGAGCAAAGTGTTTCTCTCTCTCTCCTCGCTCCCTCTCTCTCTGCACATTGTCCCCGTGTCCCGGTGCTGCCAGAACATCGTAGCAGCGAGAAACATCCTTTGGAGATGAGCCTGCATGCTACTATGCTTGCCCGTGCAGTTTGGATGTGAAATGCAGGGTGCACAGCAGCTCCGCGTTCTCCGGCACCTCGCTCCGGCTTCTAGCCGCCTAAGACGCACCTTAGCCGGCTAGGCGCTCTTAGCTCGCAAAGCGCGAGAAAGAAGCGGACGGCTCTCTGCGGTCCGGCACAAGATGCGAACAGAAGAGGCTACGTGGAGAATACATTCTCCACGCACGCTACCTTCTCCGGGAGCTGAACTTGCACGAGTTTTGCAAGTCTAAAGCTGGAGCAAAGTGTTTCTCTCTCTCTCTCGCTCCCTCTCTCTCTGCACATTGTCCCCCGTGTCCCGGTGCTGCCAGAACATCGTAGCAGCGAGAAACATCCTTTGGAGACGAGCCTGCATGCTGCTATGCTTGCCCCGTGCAGTTTGGATGCGAAATGCAGGGTGCACAGCAGCTCCGCCTTCTCCGGCACCTCGCTCCGGCTTCTAGCCGCCTAAGACGCACCTTAGCCGGCTAGGCGCTCTTAGCTCGCAAAGCGCGAGAAAGAAGCGGACGGCTCTCTGCGGTCCGGCACAAGATGCGAACAGAAGAAGCTACGTGGAGAATACATTCTCCACGCACGCTACCTTCTCCGGGAGCTGAACTTGCACGAGTTTTGCAAGTCTAAAGCTGGAGCAAAGTGTTTCTCTCTCTCTCTCGCTCCCTCTCTCTCTGCACATTGTCCCCGTGTCCCGGTGCTGCCAGAACATCGTAGCAGCGAGAAACATCCTTTGGAGACGAGCCTGCATGCTGCTATGCCTTGCCCGTGCAGTTTGGATGCGAAATGCAGGGTGCACAGCAGCTCCGCGTTCTCCGGCACCTCGCTCCGGCTTCTAGCCGCCTAAGACGCACCTTAGCCGGCTAGGCGCTCTTAGCTCGCAAAGCGCGAGAAAGAAGCGGACGGCTCTCTGCGGTCCGGCACAAGATGCGAACAGAAGAGGCTACGTGGAGAATACATTCTCCACGCACGCTACCTTCTCCGGGAGCTGAACTTGCACGAGTTTTGTAAGTCTAAAGCTGGAGCAAAGTGTTTCTCTCTCTCTCTCGCTCCCTCTCTCTCTGCACATTGTCCCCGTGTCCCGGTGCTGCCAGAACATCGTAGCAGCGTGAAACATCCTTTGGAGACGAGCCTGCATGCTGCTATGCTTGCCCGTGCAGTTTGGATGCGAAATGCAGGGTGCACAGCAGCTCCGCGTTCTCCGGCACCTCGCTCCGGCTTCTAGCCGCCTAAGACGCACCTTAGCCGGCTAGGCGCTCTTAGCTCGCAAAGCGCGAGAAAGAAGCGGACGGCTCTCTGCGGTCCGGCACAAGATGCGAACAGAAGAAGCTACGTGGAGAATACATTCTCCACGCACGCTACCTTCTCCGGGAGCTGAACTTGCACGAGTTTTGCAAGTCTAAAGCTGGAGCAAAGTGTTTCTCTCTCTCTCTCGCTCCCTCTCTCTCTGCACATTGTCCCCGTGTCCCGGTGCTGCCAGAACATCGTAGCAGCGAGAAACATCCTTTGGAGACGAGCCTGCATGCTGCTATGCTTGCCCGTGCAGTTTGGATGTGAAATGCAGGGTGCACAGCAGCTCCGCGTTCTCCGGCACCTCGCTCCGGCTTCTAGCCGCCTAAGACGCACCTTAGCCGGCTAGGCGCTCTTAGCTCGCAAAGCGCGAGAAAGAAGCGGACGGCTCTCTGCGGTCCGGCACAAGATGCGAACAGAAGAGGCTACGTGGAGAATACATTCTCCACGCACGCTACCTTCTCCGGGAGCTGAACTTGCACGAGTTTTGCAAGTCTAAAGCTGGAGCAAAGTGTTTCTCTCTCTCTCTCGCTCCCTCTCTCTCTGCACATTGTCCCCGTGTCCCGGTGCTGCCAGAACATCGTAAGCAGCGAGAAACATCCTTTGGAGACGAGCCTGCATGCTGCTATGCTTGCCCGTGCAGTTTGGATGCGAAATGCAGGGTGCACAGCAGCTCCGCGTTCTCCGGCACCTCGCTCCGGCTTCTAGCCGCCTAAGACGCACCTTAGCCGGCTAGGCGCTCTTAGCTCGCAAAGCGCGAGAAAGAAGCGGACGGCTCTCTGCGGTCCGGCACAAGATGCGAACAGAAGAGGCTACGTGGAGAATACATTCTCCACGCACGCTACCTTCTCCGGGAGCTGAACTTGCACGAGTTTTGCAAGTCTAAAGCTGGAGCAAAGTGTTTCTCTCTCTCTCTCGCTCCCTCTCTCTCTGCACATTGTCCCCGTGTCCCGGTGCTGCCAGAACATCGTAGCAGCGAGAAACATCCTTTGGAGACGAGCCTGCATGCTGCTATGCTTGCCCGTGCAGTTTGGATGCGAAATGCAGGGTGCACAGCAGCTCCGCGTTCTCCGGCACCTCGCTCCGGCTTCTAGCCGCCTAAGACGCACCTTAGCCGGCTAGGCGCTCTTAGCTCGCAAAGCGCGAGAAAGAAGCGGACAGGCTCTCTGCGGTCCGGCACAAGATGCGAACAGAAGAGGCTACGTGGAGAATACATTCTCCACGCACGCTACCTTCTCCGGGAGCTGAACTTGCACGAGTTTTGCAAGTCTAAAGCTGGAGCAAAGTGTTTCTCTCTCTCTCTCGCTCCCTCTCTCTCTGCACATTGTCCCCGTGTCCCGGTGCTGCCAGAACATCGTAGCAGCGAGAAACATCCTTTGGAGACGAGCCTGCATGCTGCTATGCTTGCCCGTGCAGTTTGGATGCGAAATGCAGGGTGCACAGCAGCTCCGCGTTCTCCGGCACCTCGCTCCGGCTTCTAGCCGCCTAAGACGCACCTTAGCCGGCTAGGCGCTCTTAGCTCGCAAAGCGCGAGAAAGAAGCGGACAGCTCTCTGCGGTCCGGCACAAGATGCGAACAGAAGAGGCTACGTGGAGAATACATTCTCCACGCACGCTACCTTCTCCGGGAGCTGAACTTGCACGAGTTTTGCAAGTCTAAAGCTGGAGCAAAGTGTTTCTCTCTCTCTCTCGCTCCCTCTCTCTCTGCACATTGTCCCCGTGTCCCGGTGCTGCCAGAACATCGTAGCAGCGAGAAACATCCTTTGGAGACGAGCCTGCATGCTGCTATGCTTGCCCGTGCAGTTTGGATGCGAAATGCAGGGTGCACAGCAGCTCCGCGTTCTCCGGCACCTCGCTCCGGCTTCTAGCCGCCTAAGACGCACCTTAGCCGGCTAGGCGCTCTTAGCTCGCAAAGCGCGAGAAAGAAGCGGACGGCTCTCTGCGGTCCGGCACAAGATGCGAACAGAAGAGGCTACGTGGAGAATACATTCTCCACGCACGCTACCTTCTCCGGGAGCTGAACTTGCACGAGTTTTGTAAGTCTAAAGCTGGAGCAAAGTGTTTCTCTCTCTCTCTCGCTCCCTCTCTCTCTGCACATTGTCCCCGTGTCCCGGTGCTGCCAGAACATCGTAGCAGCGAGAAACATCCTTTGGAGACGAGCCTGCATGCTACTATGCTTGCCCGTGCAGTTTGGATGTGAAATGCAGGGTGCACAGCAGCTCCGCGTTCTCCCGGCACCTCGCTCCGGCTTCTAGCCGCCTAAGACGCACCTTAGCCGGCTAGGCGCTCTTAGCTCGCAAAGCGCGAGAAAGAAGCGGACGGCTCTCTGCGGTCCGGCACAAGATGCGAACAGAAGAGGCTACGTGGAGAATACATTCTCCACGCACGCTACCTTCTCCGGGAGCTGAACTTGCACGAGTTTTGTAAGTCTAAAGCTGGAGCAAAGTGTTTCTCTCTCTCTCTCGCTCCCTCTCTCTCTGCACATTGTCCCCGTGTCCCGGTGCTGCCAGAACATCGTAGCAGCGTGAAACATCCTTTGGAGACGAGCCTGCATGCTGCTATGCTTGCCCGTGCAGTTTGGATGTGAAATGCAGGGTGCACAGCAGCTCCGCGTTCTCCGGCACCTCGCTCCGGCTTCTAGCCGCCTAAGACGCACCTTAGCCGGCTAGGCGCTCTTAGCTCGCAAAGCGCGAGAAAGAAGCGGACAGCTCTCTGCGGTCCGGCACAAGATGCGAACAGAAGAAGCTACGTGGAGAATACATTCTCCCACGCACGCTACCTTCTCCGGGAGCTGAACTTGCACGAGTTTTGCAAGTCTAAAGCTGGAGCAAAGTGTTCTCTCTCTCTCTCGCTTCCCTCTCTCTCTGCACATTGTCCCCGTGTCCCGGTGCTGCCAGAACATCGTAGCAGCGAGAAACATCCTTTGGAGACGAGCCTGCATGCTGCTATGCTTGCCCGTGCAGTTTGGATGTGAAATGCAGGGTGCACAGCAGCTCCGCGTTCTCCGGCACCTCGCTCCGGCTTCTAGCCGCCTAAGACGCACCTTAGCCGGCTAGGCGCTCTTAGCTCGCAAAGCGCGAGAAAGAAGCGGACGGCTCTCTGCGGTCCGGCACAAGATGCGAACAGAAGAAGCTACGTGGAGAATACATTCTCCACGCACGCTACCTTCTCCGGGAGCTGAACTTGCACGAGTTTTGCAAGTCTAAAGCTGGAGCAAAGTGTTTCTCTCTCTCTCTCGCTCCCTCTCTCTCTGCACATTGTCCCCGTGTCCCGGTGCTGCCAGAACATCGTAGCAGCGAGAAACATCCTTTGGAGACGAGCCTGCATGCTGCTATGCTTGCCCGTGCAGTTTGGATGCGAAATGCAGGGTGCACAGCAGCTCCGCGTTCTCCGGCACTTCGCTCCGGCTTCTAGCCGCCTAAGACGCACCTTAGCCGGCTAGGCGCTCTTAGCTCGCAAAGCGCGAGAAAGAAGCGGACAGCTCGCTGCGGTCCGGCACAAGATGCGAACAGAAGAAGCTACGTGGAGAATACATTCTCCACGCACGCTACCTTCTCCGGGAGCTGAACTTGCACGAGTTTTGCAAGTCTAAAGCTGGAGCAAAGTGTTTCTCTCTCTCTCTCGCTCCCGCTCTCTCTGCACATTGTCCCCGTGTCCCGGTGCTGCCAGAACATCGTAGCAGCGAGAAACATCCTTTGGAGACGAGCCTGCATGCTGCTATGCTTGCCCGTGCAGTTTGGATGCGAAATGCAGGGTGCACAGCAGCTCCGCGTTCTCCGGCACCTTCGCTCCGGCTTCTAGCCGCCTAAGACGCACCTTAGCCGGCTAGGCGCTCTTAGCTCGCAAAGCGCGAGAAAGAAGCGGACGGCTCTCTGCGGTCCGGCACAAGATGCGAACAGAAGAAGCTACGTGGAGAATACATTCTCCACGCACGCTACCTTCTCCGGGAGCTGAACTTGCACGAGTTTTGCAAGTCTAAAGCTGGAGCAAAGTGTTTCTCTCGCTCCCTCTCTCTCTGCACATTGTCCCCGTGTCCCGGTGCTGCCAGAACATCGTAGCAGCGAGAAACATCCTTTGGAGACGAGCCTGCATGCTGCTATGCTTGCCCGTGCAGTTTGGATGCGAAATGCAGGTGCACAGCAGCTCCGCGTTCTCCGGCACCTCGCTCCGGCTTCTAGCCGCCTAAGACGCACCTTAGCCGGCTAGGCGCTCTTAGCTCGCAAAGCGCGAGAAAGAAGCGGACAGCTCTCTGCGGTCCGGCACAAGATGCGAACAGAAGAAGCTACGTGGAGAATACATTCTCCACGCACGCTACCTTCTCCGGGAGCTGAACTTGCACGAGTTTTGCAAG
>JAWUZG010001339.1:0-43069 GCA_036785705.1 Acanthornis magna
GTGTTTTGGGGCGGAGCCTTTAGGGGTGGAGCCCTTTTAGGGGCGGGGCCTTGGGGCGGAGCCCTTTGGGGGCGAAGCCTTTGGGGGCAAAGCCTATTGGGGCAGAGACCTTTTAGGGGTGGAGCCTTTAGGGGTGGAGCCTTTAGGGGCGGAGTCTTTTGGGGGCGGGGCTTTGAGGCAAAGACTTTTTAGGGGTGGAGCCTTTAGGGGTGGAGCCTTTAGGGGGGGAGCCCTTTGGGGCGGGGCCTTTGGGGGCAGAGCCTATTGGGACAGACACCTTTTAGGGGTGGAGCCTTTTGGGGCGGAGCCTATTGGGGTGGGGCCTTTGGGGCTGGATGGGGTTTTTGGCGTTCCTGATTTTTGGGGTCCCCGATTTTTGGGATTCCTGGATTTTGGTGACCCCGGGGCAGATCCGAATGCGGTTTTTGGGGTCCCCAAATTTTGGGAACCCCTGGGAAGATCCAGACGGGGTTTTTGGGGTTCCCGATTTTTGGGGTCCCCGATTTTTGGGAATCCCAGGGCAGATCCGGACGGGGTTTTTGGGGTCCCCGATTTTGGGGTTCCCCTCACCTGCTGGCACTGCCCACCCAGGTGTGCCCAGGTGAGTGTGGGGGATCAATTTCCAGATTTTGGGGATCTCTGGGTAGATCCAGAAAAGGTTTTTTTGGGATTCCTGAATTTCAGTGACCCCAGGGCGGATCCGGACGAGGTTTTCGGGGTCCCTGGACAGAGTTTTCGGGGTCCTCGATTTTCAGGGTGATTTCCTGAATTTTGGGGGACATTTCCCCGGATTTCAATAACCCCAGAGCAGATCTGGATGAGGTTTTTGGGGTCCCCGATTTCTGGGGGCCTCGATTTTTGGGAATCGCTGGGCAGATCCAAATGGGGTTTTTGGGATTCCTGGATTTTGGGGTCCCCGGATTTTGGGCATCCCAGGGTGGATCCAGACGCGGTTTTCAGGGTCCCCGATTTTTGGGATTCCCAGATTTTGATGACCCCAGGGCGGATCCGGATGGGGTTTTTGGGTCCCCGATTTTTGGGAATCCCTGGGCGGATCCAGATGGAGTTTTCGGGGTCCCCGGCCAGGGTTTTCGGTGTCCCCAATTTCGGGGTCCCCCTCACCTGCTGGCACTGCCCGTAGAGGTCCAGCAGGTGTGCCCAGGTGAGTGTGGGATATCAATACTCAGATTTTGGAAATCCCAGAGTGGATCCGGACGGGGTTTTTTTGGGATTCCTGAATCTCGGTGACCCCAGGGCGGATCCGGACGGGGTTTTCGGTGTCCCCAATTTCGGGGTCCCCCTCACCTGCTGGCACTGCCCGTAGAGGTCCAGCAGCTGTGCCCAGCTGTGCCCAGGTGTGCCCAGGTGAGTGTGGGATATCAATACTCAGATTTTGGGAATCCCTGGGCGGATCCGGATGGGATTTTCAGGGTCCCTGGATGAGGATTTCGGTGTCCCCAATTTCGGGGTCCCCCTCACCTGCTGGCACTGCCCGTAGAGGTCCAGCAGGTGTGCCCAGGTGAGTGTGGGATATCAATTCCCAGATTTTGGGGATCCCTGGGCAGATCCGGACGGGGCTTTTTTTGGGATTCCTGGATCTCGGTGACCCCAGGGCAGATCCGGACGGGGTTTTCGGGTTCCCCAATTTCGGGGTCCCCCTCACCTGCTGGCACTGCCCGTAGAGGTCCAGCAGCTGTGCCCAGCTGTGCCCAGGTGTGCCCAGGTAAGTGTGGGATATCAATACTCAGATTTTGGGGATCCCTGGGCGGATCCGGATGGGATTTTCGGGGTCCCCGGCCAGGGTTTTCGGGTTCCCCAATTTCGGGGTCCCCCTCACCTGCTGGCACTGCCCGTAGAGGTCCAGCAGCACGTAGCAGGGGCTGGGCACGCCCGAGGCCACCACGCCCTGGTCACGGCCATTGACGAAGAGGTGCAGGCGACCACCCCCATCCACCAGCAGCCCCAGCAGGGTCCCGGCAGGGAGAGCCTCCAGGCTCGGCCCCGAGTGCTCCCGGACCTGGGGGGGCGAAATTCGGGGAGTCAGGGGGGGTTTGGGGGGGTTTGGGATCATTTCGGGGGGTTTTGGGGGGATTGAGGGGCGTTTGGGATCATTTTGGGGGGATTTGTGGGTCAGGACCCCCAGCAGGGTCCCGGCAGGGAGAGCCTCCAGGCTCAGCCCCGAGTGCTCCCGGACCTGGGGGGGCGAAATTCGGGGGGTCAGGGGGGGTTTGGGGAGATTTGGGGGCGTTTGGGATCATTTTAGGGGGTTTTGGGGGGATCTGGGGGGGGTTGGGATTATTTCGGGGGGATTTGTGGGGTCAGGACCCCCAGAAAGGTCCCGGCAGGGAGAGCCTCCAGGCTCGGCCCTGAGTGCTCCCGGATCTTGGGGGGTGAAATTCGGGGGGTCAGGGGGGGTGGGAGACCCCCAGGGAATGCATTGGGGAGGATTTGGAGGAGTTTTGGGGTAGTTTTCGGGGGATTTGGGGATCAGGACCCCCAGCAGGGTCCTGGTAGGGAGAGCTTCCAGGCTCGGCCCCAAGTGCTCCCGGACCTAGGGGGGGAAATTCGGGGTTGAGGGGGGATTTGGGGGGGTTTGGGATCATTTAGGAAAGATTTGGGGGAGTTGGGGGGGATTTGGGGAGTTTGGGATAATTTGGGGGTGATTTGGGATCATTTTGGGGGGGGATTTGTGGGGTCAGGACCCCCAGCAGGGTCCCGGCAGGGAGAGCCTCCAGGCTCAGCCCCGAGTGCTCCCAGACCTGGGGGGTAAAATTTGGGGGTCAGGGGGGGAAAATTCGGGGGTCAGGGGGGATTTGAGGGGGTGGGAGACCTCCAGGGAATGGGGGGAGACCCCTGGGAAAAAGGAAAAGTGAGGGATTTGGGACAGGGGAGGAATCCTAATGGGGTGGCGGAGGGGGGAGTTGGAGGGAAGATTTGGGGCTGGGGAGGAGCAGAATTGGGGGATTTTGGGGGGGATTTGGGAGAGATTTTGGGGGGTCAGGCAGATGGGAGACCCCTGGGAACGGGGGAGGGGCAGAATCAGGAGATTTTGGGGGGTGGGAGACCCCTGGGAAAGAGGGGAGCCCCAGCAGGGTCCTGGCAGGGAGAGCCTCCAGGCTCGGCCCCGAGCGCTCCTGGACCTGGGGGGGCGAAATTCGGGGTTCGGGGGAGTTCTGGGGGGGTTTGGGATGATTTGGGGGGGATTTGGGGGGATTTGGGATCATTTTGGGGGGATTTACGATCATTTTGGGGGGTTTTGGGATCATTTGGGGGGGTTTTGGGATCATTTTGGGATGATTTAGGATCATTTTGGGGGGATTTGGGATCATTTTGGGGGGATTTAGGATCATTTTGGGGGGATTTAAGATCATTTTGGGGGGGTTTAGGATAATTTTGGGGTGGATTTGGGGAGGTTTGGGATCATTTGGGACGGATTTGGGATCATTTTGGGGGGATTTAGGATCATTCTGGGGGGGTTTGGGATCATTTTGGGGGGATTTGGGATAATTTTGGGGGGATTTGGGATCATTTTGGGGGGATTTGGGATCATTTTGGGGGGATTTGGGATAATTTTGGGGGGATTTGGGATAATTTTGGGGGGATTTGGGATCATTTTGGGGGGTTTTGGGGTCCAGGCTTGGCCCCGAGTGCTCCTGGACCTGGGGTGTGAAAAATTTGGGGTTCGGGGGAGTTTTGGGGGGGATTTTTGGGATATTTTTGCGGGGGTTTTGGGATTATTTTGAGGATAATTTCAGGGATATTCCCAGGATATTTTTAAGATATTTACAGTATATTTTGGAGTTATTTGAAGATAATTTAGGATTATTTGGCGATATTTTGAAAGATATTTTCAGGGTATTTCGGGGATATTTTAAAGAATATTTTCAGGATATTTTGGGGATATTTTGGGGGATACTCTCAGGATGTTTTCAGGATATTTTGGGGATGTTTTGGGGATATTTTGGGGATATTTTAGGGATATTTTCAGGACATTTTGAGGATATTTTCAGGATATTTTCAGGATATTTTGGGGATATTTTCAGGATATTTTGGGGATATTTTCAGGATATTTTGGGGATATTTTCAGGATATTTTCAGGATATTTTGGGGATATTTTCAGGATATTTTCAGGATATTTTGGGGATATTTTCCAGATATTTTCAGGACATTTTCAGAATATTTTTGGGATATTTTTGGGATATTTTTGGGATATTTTGAGTAATTTTTGGGGTTGCTCTGACCTTCCTAGAGTTGTGGAACACAGCTCTCCTCGGCAGAATCCAGGCCGGGAGCTCGGGGTTAGTTTGGGGAGATTTGGGGATATTTTGGGAATACTTTCAGGGTATTTTCAGGATATTTTTGGGATATTTTGAGGATATTTTCAGGATATTTTCAGGATATTTCCAGGATATTTTCAGGATATTTTCGGGATATTTTGGGAATATTTTCAGGATATTTTGGGGATATTTTCAGGATATTTTGGGGATATTTTCAGGATATTTTCAGGATATTTTCTGGATATTCTCAGGATATTATTGGGATATTTTCAGGATATTTTTGGGATATTTTGGGGCATTTTTGGGGTTGCTCTGACCTTCCTAGAGTTGTGGAACACAGCTCTCCTCGGCAGAATCCAGGCCGGGAGCTCGGGGTTAGTTTGGGGGAGATTTGGGGATATTTTGGGGATATTTCCAGGATATTTTCAGGATATTTTTGGGATATTTTTGAGATATTTTCAGGATATTTTCAGGATATTTTCAGGATATTTTGGGGATAATTTCAGGATATTTTTGGGATATTTTGGGGGATATTTTGGGGATATTTTCAGGATATTTTCGGGATATTTTCAGGATATTTTTGGGATATTTTGAGGATATTTTCAGGATATTTTCAAGATATTTTCAGGATATTTTGGGGATATTTTCAGGATATTTTAGGGATACTTTCAGGATATTTTCAGGATATTTTCAGGATATTTTCGGGATATTTTGGGGATATTTTCAGGATATTTTTGGGATATTTTGGGGATATTTTCAGGACATTTTGGGGATATTTTTGGGGTGTTTTCGGGGTCCCTCTGACCTTCCTGGAGTTGTGGAACACGGCTCTCCTCTGCAGGATCCAGGCCGGGCGCTTGAGGCCGTGGGCGCAGGCAGGGAGGGGCGATCGGCCCGGGGGGGCTCCGGTGACCCCCAGGGCCAGGGAGGAGCTCCACTGAGGGTTCAGGGCGTCGATCTGCACCTGTGATGTCATAAATGTGGTGATGACGTCATCGGTGACATCACCACACACCCCCTGGTGATGTCACTGACTGCCCCTAATGTCAGCCCCCCCCCAAAAAAATCTCCCCAAAATCAGCTCCAAAATCCTCCCCAAAGACCCTGACCCCAAAATGGGTTCAGGACCTCAATCTGCACCTGTGACGTCACCGTGATGTCATCAGTGATGTCATTGCACCCACGGTGATGTCACTGACAGGCCCTGATGTCAGACCCCCCCAAAAAAACCCCCAAAATTGGCTCCACTGAGGGTTCAGGGTGTCGAGCTGCACCTGTGACGTCATAAACGTGGTGATGACATCATGGGTGACGTCATCACACAACCCCCGGTGACGTCACAGACAGGCCCTGATGTCAGACCCCCCCCCCCAAAAAATCCTCCCAAAATTGGTTCCACGGAGGGTTCAGGGCACCGATCTGCACCTGTGACGTCATAAACGCGGTGATGACGTCATCGGTGACGTCATCACACCCCCAGTGACGTCACTGACAGCCCCTGATGTCACCACGGCTGCGCACCCAGAAAAGACTCCAAAATCCTCCCCAAAGACCTCCCCCAAAATCGGTTCAGGGCCTTGATTGGCACCTGTGACGTCATAAATGCAGCGATGACGTCATCAGTGACATCATCGCACCCCCCAGTAATGTCATTGACAGCTCCTGATGTCACCACAGCCCCGCCCCCAAAAACATCCCCACCACAAAATCAGTTCAGGGCCTCAATCTGCACCGGTGACGTCATCGCGATGTCATCAGTGATGTCATCAGTGATGTCATCGGTGATGTCATCGCACCCACAGTGACGTCACTGACAGCCCCTGATGTCACCACACCCCCCCCCCCCAAAAAAAGACTCCAAAATCCTCCCCAAAGACCTCCCCAAAAATCGGTTCAGGGCCTCGAGCTGCACCTGTGACGTCACAGTGATGTCGTCAGCACCCTGATGACATCATCAGTGCCCCTGCGATACCACACGGTGTGCTCAGGGCTATGACATCATTGTGACGTCACAATGACGTCAATGCCACATAGCGCTGACGTCATTAATTCCTCCGTGACGTCACCGACTCCGCCCAGCCGTCTCTGAGTGACGTCATCAGTGTCCCCTCCCCCCTCCTCTGCCCTCCTATGACGTCACCAGGGCTCTGGGCCCCATCAGCCAAACCCCGATGACGTCATCAGTCTCCCCTATGACGTCACCAGGGCTCGGAGCTGCTATTGGCTCCCTGTGTATGACATCACCAATGGCCCCATGCTGTCCCCGCCCCTTCCATGATGTCATCAAAGTGCAGAGCTGCCATTGGCCCATCCCCAGTGACATCACTGCTGTGCTCTCTTCTCTGCTGTGACATCACAGTGCCTCCCAGCCATCATTGGCTGATCCTCTATGACGTCATCACCATCGCTCTCCTTCTCTCTCCCCTATGACATCACAGAGATTTCTGAGCTGCCATTGGCTGATCCCCCATGACATCACTGCTGCATCCCCCCGAGCCTGATGACATCACAGAGACTCTGAACTCCTATTGGCCCAACCTCTATGATGTCATCACCATCACACTCACCCTGCCCACTCTCCTATGACATCACTGGGGCTCTGAGCCCCCATTGGCTGATGCCTGATGACATCACCACTGTGTCCCCTGCTCCCTGTGACATCACAGGATCCCTGAGCCCCCATTGGCCAATCTGCTATGACATCACCATTACATCACCACACCCCCTATGACATCACAGGATCCGCGCACCACCATTGGCTGATCCTCTATGACATCATCACCATCCCCCATGTCCCTGCCCCTTGATGACATCACAGGGTCCCTCAACTCCCATTGGCCAACCCCTTATGACATCATCACCATCACACTCACCCTCCCCTGATGATGTCACAGAGGCTCTGAGCTGCCATTGGCCAATCTGCTATGACATCACCACTACATCACCACACCCCCCATGACATCACAGGGTCCCTGAATCACCATTGGCTGATCCTCTATGATATCATCACCATCACACTCACCCTGCCCCTTCCCCGATGATGTCACGGAGGCTCTGAACTCCCATTGGCTGACCCTTTATGACATCATCACCATCACTCTCATCCTCCTCTCTCTCCTATGACATCACTGCGGCTCTGAGCCTCCATTGGTCAATCCCCTATGACATCACCACTACATCACTACATCCCCTATGACATCACAGGGTCCCTGAAAGACCATTGGCCGGTCCTCTATGACATCATCACTATACCCTTACCCTCCCCCAACCCCCCAATGACATCACAGAGCATCTGAACTACCATTGGCCAACCCCCTATGACATCACAGGATCCCCGCACCACCATTGGCTGATCCTTTATGACATCATCACCATTACTCTCATCCTCCTCTCTCAACTAGGACCTCCCTGGGGCTCTGAGCTTCCATTGGCCAATCCCCAATGACATCATCACTACATCCTCAAACCCCCTATGACATCACAGGGTCCCTGAACCACCATTGGCCGATCCTTTATGACATCATCACCATCTTCCTCCTCCTCCCCCCTCCCCGATGACATCACAGAGCCTCTGAGCCACCATTGGCCGATCCCCTATGACATCACCCCTCCATCCCCACACCCCTATGACATCATCGAGCCTCTCCGTCCTCATTGGCCCATCCCGTGTGACATCAGCGATGACGTCACAGGGGGCGTGGTCACCTGGAAGAGGCGGCCGGGGGGGAGGGGCTGCCCCACCACCACCAGGCCCTGGTTGTAGCTGGAGACTCGCGTGGCTGTGCGGCCTCCGTTGGACAGCAGGATGTTCTTGCCGTGGCAGCCCAGGAACGTGGGGGGGCCCTGGAAACACCGAAATTGGGGTCACGGAGAGATTTTGGGGGGTCCCGGGTGGATATTGGGGGGATTTGGGATGATTTTGGGTGTTTAAAGGAGTTTTGGGGAGTGTAAATGAGGGAAGGAAAGCAGAATGTTCTTGCCGTGGCAGCCCAGGAATGTGGGGGGGGCCTGAAAACACCGAAATTGGGGTCAGTGAGAGATTTTGGGGGATTTTGGGTGGTCCCGGGGTATTTGAGGTGATTTTTGGGGTGTTAAAGTGGACTTAAATGGTATTTAGGGAAGTTAAATAATGGGGGGGCTGCAGGATGTTCTTGCCGTGGCAACCCAGGAACATGGGGGGGCCCTGAAAACACCGAAATTGGGGTCACTGAGGGGATTTGGGGGGTCCCAGGGGGATTTTGGGTGGTCCCAGAGGGATTTAGGGAGATTTGGAAGGGTTTAAATGGGATTTAGGGAGGTTAAATAAGGGGAGGGGCTCCAGGATGCTCTTGCCGTGGCAGCCCAGGAACGTGGGAGGGCCCTAAAAGAGACAAAATGGGGGTCACAGAGGGGATTTGGGGGATTTTGGGGGGTCCCAGAATGATTTGGGGAGGTTTGGGGGAGGTTTAAAGGAGTTTTGGGGAGGTTTAAAGAGGGGAGGGGCTGTAGGATGTTCTTGCCGTGGCAGCCCAGGAACGTGGGGAGGCCCTGAAAACACCGAAATTGGGGTCACGGAGGGATTTTGGGGGGTCCCACAGGGATTTCGGGGGGTTTAAAGGGATTTTGGGGGGGGTTGGGGTGATTTTGGGAGGGTTAAAGGGGGGAGGGGCTGTAGGATGTTCTTGCCGTGGCAGCTCAGGAACGTGGGGGGGCCCTGAAAACACCGAAATCGGGGTCACGGAGAGATTTTGGGGGGTCCCAGGTGGATATTGGGGGGGTCAGGGGTGATTTTGGGGAGGTTAAAGTGGATTTAAAGGGGATTTAGGGAAGTTAAATAATGGGAGGGACTGCAGGATGTTCTTGCCATGGCAGCCCAGGAATGTGGGAGGGCCCTAAAAGAGACAAAATGGGGGTCACAGAGGGGATTTGGGGGATTTTGGGGGGTCCCAGGGGGATTTGGGAGGTTTAAAGGAGTTTTGGGGGGTTTAAAGAGGGGAGGAGCTGCAGGATGTTCTTGCCGTGGCAGCCCAGGAATGTGGGGGGGCCCTGAAAACACCAAAATCGGGGTCACGGAGAGATTTTGGGGCATCCCAGGGGGATTTGGGGTGATTTTGGGGGGGATTTGGGGGGTTTAAAGGAGTTTTGGGGGGGTTTAAAGAGGATTTGTGGGGGGTTAAGGGGGGAGGGGCTGCAGGATGTTCTTGCTGTGGCAGCCCAGGAACGTGGGGGGTCCCTGAAAACACCGAAATTGAGGTCACGGAGAGATTTTGGGGCGTCCCAAAGGCATCTGGAGTGATTTTGGGGGGTCCCAGAGTGATTTGGGGAGGTTTTGGGGGGGTTAAAGAGGATTTAAGGAAGATAAATAAGGAGAGAGGCTGCAAAATGTTCTTGCCGTGGCAGCCCAGGAACGTGGGGGGGCCCTGAAAACACCGAAATTGGGGTCACGGAGAGATTTTGGGGGGTCCCAGGTGGATATTGGGGGGATTTGGGATGATTTTGGGGTGTTAAAGTGGATTTAAAGGGGATTTAGGGAAGTTAAATAAGGGGAGGGGCTGCAGGATGTTCTTGCCATGGCAGCTCAGGAATGTGGGGAGGCCCTCAAAGAGACAAAATGGGGGTCATGGAGAGATTTTGGGGGGTCCCAGGTGGACTTTGGGGGGTTTAAAGGGATTTTGGGGGGGGTTGGGGTGATTTTGGGAGGGTTAAAGGGGGGAAAGGCTGCAGGATGTTCTTGCCATGGCAGCCCAGGAACATGGGGGGGCCCTGAAAACACCGAAATTGAGGTCACTGATGGGATTTTGGGGGGTCCCAGGGGGATATTGGGGGGCTTTGAGGGGATGATTTTGGGGGGGTTAAAGTGGATTTAAAGGGGATTTAGGGAGGTTAAATAAGGGGAGGGGCTGCAGAATGTTCTTGCCGTGGCAGCCCAAGAACCTGGGGGGGCCCTGAAAACACCGAAATTGGGGTCACGGAGAGATTTTTGGGGGGTCCCAGGGAGATTTGGGGGGCTTTGAGGGGATTTTGGGAGGTTAAATAATGGGAGAGGCTGCAGGATGTTCTTGCCGTGGCAGCCCAGGAATGTGGGGGGGCCCTGAAAACACCAAAATTGGGGTCACTGAGAGATTTTGGGGGGTCCCGGGGGGATTTTGGGCTATTTGGGGTGATTTTAAAGGGGTTTAAAGGAGTTTTGGGGGGTTAAAGGGGGGAGGGGCTGCAGGATGTTCTTGCCATGGCAGCCCAGGAACATTGGGGGGCCCTAAAAATATCAAAATTGGGGTCACGGAGAAATTTTGGGGGGTCCCGGGGGGATTTGGGGATGTTTAAAGGAGTTTTGGGGGTGGTTAAAGAGGATTTGGGGGGTTCAAGGGTGGTTCCCAGTCCATTCCCAGTCCATTCCCAGTCCCTCCCACTCTCTCCCAGTCCCCCCCAATCCCCTCCCAGTCCCTCCCAGTTTATCCCAGTTTCTCCCAGTCCCGCCCAATCCCTTCCCAGTCTCCCCCAATCCCCTCCCAGTTTATCCCAGTCCCCTCCCAGTCCCTCCCAGTCCCTCCCAGTGCCCCCAGTCTCACCCACTCGGCGGCGCTGTCCCCTCCGGGGTTGGCGCTGGCGGTGGGGGAGGGGCTGGGGGTGGGGGAGGGGGTGGGGGAGGGGCAGTCCCCGGCCCCCGCCGCCCCTCCCCCCGCGCTGACGATGGACACAGCCGTGACGCGCCCGTACAGGTCCAGGGCCACGAAGGCATTCTGTGACGTCAGAGGGGAGGAAGTGACGTCAGAGGGGGCAGGGAGTGACGTCAGAGGGGCGGGAAGTTATGTCACCGCCCCACCCGCAACAGGAAGTGACGTCACGAGGTCACTTTGTGTCACAGTGAGGTCAAGCCCAGACAGGAAGTGACGTCAGAAGGGGTGGGCACTGACATCACGCCCCCACCCACAACAGGAAGTGACGTCAGAGAGATGGGAGTGGCATCACAGGGGGCAGGAAGTGATGACATAGGCTCCATGCATGACAGGAAGTGACATCACTGGGGGGAAGTGGCATTACAGGCCCCACCCACAACAGGAAGTGACGTCATGGGGTTAGTCTGATGTCACGCCAAAGTCGATTGCAGACAAGTGACGTCACAGTCGTTTGGATGATGTCACAGGGGCAGCGATGATGTCACGCACCCCTCCCACAACAGGAAATGACATCATAAGGTCACTTTGTGTTATGGTGACAGGACAGGAAGTGATTTCCAAAAGACGGAAATGACGTCACTGCCCTGCCCGCAACAGGAAGTGACATCAGCGGAACAAGAGTGATGTCACAGGTCCCGCCCACAACAGGAAGTGACATCATGGGGTTTGTCTGTTGTCACACTGAAGTCGATCGCAGACAGGAAGTGATGTCAGAGTCCCTGGGGTGTCCCCAGGGATGGTCAGGGATGTCCCCAGCTGTCCCCAGGTGTGACCCCAGGTGGGTCCTGGGTGTCCCCAGGTGTCCCCATGTCCCCTCAGGTGTGTCCCTAGGTGTCCCCAGGTGTGACCCCATATGTCCCCGAGTGTCCCCATGTCCCCCCAGGTGTGTTCCCAACTGTCCCCATGTCCCCCAACGTCCCCCCAGGTGTCCCCAGGTGTGTCCTGGGTGTCCCCAGGTGTGTTCCCAGGTGTCCCCATGTCCCCCCAGGTGTCCCCAGGTGTGTCCCAGGTGACCCCAGATGTCCCTCGATGTCCCCAGGTGTGTTCCCAGGTGTGTCCCTGGGTGTCCCCATGTCCCCCCAGGTGTCCCCAGAGGTGTCCATGTGTGTCCTGGGTGACCCCAGATGTCCCCGAATGACCCCAGGTGTGTCCAGTTTGTGTCCCCAGGTGCGTCCCAGGTGACCCCAGATGTCCCTGAATGTCCCCAGGTGTGTCCAGGTGTGGTCAGGGATGTCCCCATGTCCCCCCAGGTGTGTCCCAGGTGTCCCCAGGTGTGTCCTGGGTGTCCCCAGGTGTGTCCCTAGGTGCCCCCATGTCCCTAGGTGTCCCCAGGTGTGTCCCAGGTGTCCCCATGTCCTCCCAGGTGTCCCCATGTGTGTCCCCAGGTGTGGTCAGGGATGTCCCCATATCCCCCCAGGTGTGTCCCAGGTATGTCCCCACGTCCCCAGGTGTCCCCAGGTGTCCCCATGTCCCCCCAGGTGTCCCCAGGTGTCCCCAGGTGTGTCCCCGTGTCCCCAGGCCGTACCTTGGCCACGCCGGTGGCCGCAGGTCCCATGTCCTGCCCGTCCACCACGAGGTGCATCGAATCATCGGCGCCGCGCCGCACGCCGAGCCGGTTCCCCACCTGGGAGACCCCAAAACATCCTGAATTCACCCCAAAATATCCCGAAAATCCATCCCGAGACGGTTCCCCACCTGAGAGACCCCAAAATATCCTGAATTCACCCCAAAATATTCTCAAAATACCCTCAAAATCCATCCCGAGCCGGTTCCCCACCTGGGAGACCCCAAAACGTCCAAAAATATCCTCAAAATATCCCAAATTCACCCCAAAATCCATCCCGAGCCGGTTCCCCACCTGAGAGACCCCAAAACATTCTGAATTCACCCCAAAATATTCTCAAAATACCCTCAAAATCCATCCCGAGCCGGTTCCCCACCTGGGAGACCCCAAAATTCACCCCAAAATATCCCAAAATACTCTCAAAATACATCCCGAGCTGGTTCTCCACCTGAGAGACCCCAAAACATCCAAAAATATCCTCAAAATACCCCGAATTCACCCCAAAATATCCCTAAATATCCTCAAAATACATCCCAAGCCAGCTCCCCACCTGGGAGGGGACCCCAAAACATCCCAAATTCACCCCAAAATATCCCTAAATATCCCCAAAATCCACCCTGAGCCGGTTCCCCACCTGAGAGCCCAAAATGGCTCAGATTCACCCCAAAATATCCTCAAAATATCCTCAAAATATCCCAAATTCACCTCAAAATATCCCCCAAATCCATCCCCACCTGAGAGCCCAAAATGAGACAGATTCACCCCAAAATATCCCAAATTCACCCCAAAATATCCTCAAAAGTTGTCCCTCGTGGGGGTCCCGTTGTGCCTCGGTGACCCCAAACTCCAAACCTCACACAGGTGACACAGGTGACACAGGTAACACAGGTGACCCCACACAGGTGACACAGGTGACCCCACAGGTGACCCAGACTCACCCCCAGTCTCTCCAGGCTGACCCCGTAGTTGTCCCTCGTGGGGGTCCCGTTGTGCCTCAGTGACCCCAAACCCCACACAGGTGACACAGGTGACCCCACAGGTGACACAGGTGACCCCAAGCCCCACACAGGTGACCCAGGTGACCCCACAGGTGACACAGGTGACCCAGGTGACCCAGACTCACCCCCAGGCGCTCCAGGCTGACCCCGTAGTTGTCCCTCGTGGGGGTCCCGTTGTGCCTCAGTGACCCCAGGTGACCCCAAACCCCACCCAGGTGACACAGGTGACACAGGTGACCCAGGTGACCCAGACTCACCCCCAGGCGCTCCAGGCTGACCCCGTAGTTGTCCCTCGTGGGGGTCCCGTTGTGCCTCAGTGACCCCAAACCCCACACAGGTGACCCCGGTAACCCCACACAGGTGACACAGATAACCCCACACAGGTGACACAGGTGACCCCACAGGTGACACAGGTGACCCAGACTCACCCCCAGGCGCTCCAGGCTGACCCCGTAGTTGTCCCTCGTGGGGGTCCCGTTGTGCCTCACCTCGGCGCCGCTCACGGCCCAGGTGGGGGAGGGGCCGGGCAGGTCCAGCAGGGTGGGGGGCAGGGCGGGGGGCCCGGGGGGGCCCTGCCCGGGGGGCAGCGACGTCAGCCCCACCCGCAGAGACCCCGCCCAGCGCTCGTCCAGAGCCTCGATGCGCACCTGGGACAGGTGAGACAGGTGAGACACACCTGGGACAGGTGAGACACACCTGAGATACACCTGGGACAGGTGAGACAGGTGAGACACACCTGGGACAGGTGAGACACACCTGAGATGCACCTGGGACACCTGAGATACACCTGGGACAGGTGAGACAGGTGAGACACACCTGGGACAGGTGAGACAGGTGAGACACACCTGGGACAGGTGAGACAGTCAGACACACCTGGGACAGGTGAGACAGACAGACACACCTGGGACACACCTGAGGCACACCTGAGATGCACCTGGGACAGGTGAGACAGGTGAGATACACCTGGGACAGGTGCGACAGACACACCTGGGACAGGTGAGACACACCTGGGACAGGTGAGACAGACACACCTGGGACAGGTGAGACAGGTGAGATACACCTGGGACACACCTGAGATACACCTGGGACAGGTGAGACACACCTGGGACACACCTGAGGCACACCTGAGATACACCTGGGACAGGTGAGACAGGTGAGATACACCTGGGACAGGTACAGAGCACACCTGGAGGGCCCCACCCACAGACCCCGCCCAGCGGTCATCCAGAGCCTCGATGCACACCTGGGACAGCTGAGACAGGTGAGACACACCTGGGGCACACCTGGGACAGGTGAGACACACCTGGGGGCCAAGGCTTAACCCTGAACACACCTGGGACAGGTGAGAAACAGCTAGGACAGGTACAGAGCACACTGGGGGGGGGCTTAGCCCTGAACACACCTGGGACAGGTGAGACACACCTGGGGACCCTGAACACACCTGGGACAGGTACAGAGCAGAGCTGGGGCACACTGGGGACAGGTACAGAGCACACCTGGGGGCGGGGTTTAGCCCTGAACACACTTGGGACAGGTGAGACACACCTGGGACAGGTACAGAGCACACCTGGAGACAGGGCTTAGCCCTGAACACACCTGGGGCAGGTATAGAGCACACCTGGGGGCGGGGCTTAACCCTGAACACACCTGGGGCAGGTACAGAGCACACCTGGGGGCGTGACTTAGCCCTGAACACACCTTGGGGGGCGTGGCTTAGCCCTGAGCACACCTGGGACAGGTACAGAGCACACCTGAGGGTGGGGCTTAGCCCTGAGCACACCTTTGGGGGTGGGGCTTAGCCCTGAGAACACCTGGGACAGGTACAGAGCCAGGTGCCGGTCCTGGGCGTGTCCCTCCCTTAACCACACCCTCTCAAGCCCCTCCCACCACAGCCACACCCCTTCTCTTAAAGAGACAGAGTCCCCATTAAGGGAATCCATTGACCCCTCCCCCCCAGTGACTCCGCCCATTCCTGGGCGTGTCCCTCCCTTAACCACACCCCCTTAGGCCCCTCCCGCCGCGGCCACACCCATTCTCTTAAAGACACAGCACCCCCATTAAGGTTTTCCATTGACCCCTCCCCCGGCTGACCCCGCCCCGTTGGGGGCGTGGTCCCGTGGCCACACCCACCTCGAAGAGCTCTCCTGGCCGCAGGTGGGAGCGGCTGAAGACCAGGCCGTGGCAGTAGCCAGCGACGCGCGCGGCCCCCAGGCCCTCGGCCGCCAGCGCCACGTTCTGACCGCAGCGCCCGTGGAAGCGCTGGCACGGCCCCGGGGCTGTGGGAAAAGGGCGTGGTCAGTGGGCGTGGTCAGTGAGGGGTGGGGTCACTGAGGGGTGTGGTCAGTACCCGTGGAAGTGCTGGCACGGCCCCGGGGCTGTGGGGAGAGGGCGTGGTCAGTGGGCGTGGTCAGGGTGGGGTGGGGTCACTGAAGGTTGGGTCACCGAGGGTGTGGTCAGTGAGGGGTGTGGTCAGTGGGCGTGGTCAATGCCCATGGAAGCGCTGGCACGGCCCCAGGGCTGCGGGGAGAGGGCGTGGTCAGTGGGCGTGGTCAGTGAGGGATGTGGTCAAGGGGTGTGGTCAGTAAGGGGTGGGGTCAGGGTGTGGTCAGTTCCCATGGAAGCGCTGGCAAGGCCCCGGGGCTGCGGGAGAGGGCGTGGTCAGTGGGCGTGGTCAGCATGGGGTGGGGTACGGGGAAAGGGTGTGGTCAGTGGGCGTGGTCAGTGAGGGGTGGGGTCACTGAGGGTGGGGTCAGTGAGGAGTGGGGTCAGGGTGTGGTCAGTGACTGTGGAAGTGCTGGCACGGCCCCGGGGCTGCGGGAAAAGGGCGTGGTCAGTGGGCAGGGTCAGCGTGGGGTGGGGCCAGGGGAAAGGGTGTGGTCAGTGGGTGTGGTCAGTGACTGTGGAAGCGCTGGCACAATCCCGGGGCTGGGGGGAAAGGGTGTGGTCAGTGGGCATGGTCATGGTGGGTGGGGTCAGGGAAAAGGGTGTGGTCAGTGGGCGTGGTCAGTGTGGGGTGTGGTCAGTGAGGGGTGTGGTCAGTGACCGTGGAAGCGCTGGCACAGCCTCAGGGCTGCAGGGAAAGGGTGTGGTCAGTGGGTGTGGTCAGTGAGGGGTGTGGTCAGGGAATGGCAAGTGGTCAGTGGGTGTGGTCAGTAAGGGGTGGGGTCAGGGTGTGGTCAGTGCCCATGGAAGCGCTGGCAAGGCCCCGGGGCTGCGGGGAGAGGGCGTGGTCAGTGGGCAGGGTCAGCGTGGGGTGGGGCCAGGGGAAAGGGTGTGGTCAGTGGGTGTGGTCAGTGACTGTGGAAGCGCTGGCACGGCCCCAGGGCTGCAGGGAAAGGGTGTGGTCAGTGGGCGTGGTCAGGGTGGGGTGGGGTATGGGGAAAGGGTGTGGTCAGTGGGCGTGGTCAATGCCCATGGAAGCGCTGGCACAGCCCCGGGGCTGCAGGGAAAGGGCGTGGTCAGTGGGCGTGGCCAGGGAATGGGGTGCAATCAGTCCATGGGGTCAGTGGGTGTGGTCAGTGTGGGGTGGGGTTGCCGAGGGTGTGGTCAGTGATGGGTGGGGTCAGGGGATGGGGTGTGGTTGGTGTGGTCAGTGGGTGTGGTCAGTGTGGGGTGGGGTCACCAAGGGTGTGGTCAGTGGGCGTGGTCAGTGCCCGTGGAAGCGCTGGCACTGCCCCAGGGCTGCAGGGAAAGGGCATAGTCAGTGGGCGTGGTCAGTGTGGGGTGGGGTCACCAAGGGCGTGGTCAGTGGGCGTGGCCAGTGTGGGGTGGAGTCAGTGAAGGGCGTGGTCAGTGGGCGTGGCCAGTGTGGGGTGGAGTCAGTGAAGGGTGGGGTCAGTGGGTGTGGTCAGAGATGAGTGGGGTCAAGGAATGGTCTTTGGGGTGTCCCCTCCCAGTCCCTCCCAGTCCATCCCAGTCCCTCCCAATCCCATCCCAGTCTCTCCCAGTCCATCCCAGTCCATCCCAGTCCCTCCCAATCCCGTCCCAGTCCATCCCAGTCCCTCCCAGTGCCCCCGGTGCTCACCGGGCGAGGGGGGGGGACAGGCCTTCTCCGGGGGCGCTCCCGAGCCGAGGCTGTTGTCCGCAGGGCCTGTGGCACCAGTGAGGGACACCTGGACACACTGACCGTAGAGATCCACCACAGCGTACACCTCTGGGGACAGCAATGTCACCTCAGTGTCACCTGTGTCATCTCAGGGACACCTGGACACACTGACCATAGAGATCCACCACAGCGTACACCTCTGGGGACATGGGGGACATCATTGGGGACATCAGTGTCACCTGTGTCACCTCAGGGACACCTGGACACACTGACCGTAGAGATCCACCACGGCGTACACCTCTGGGGACATGGGGACATCATTGGGGACATCAGTGTCACCTGTGTCACCTCAGTGTCACCTCAGGGACACCTGGACACACTGACCATAGAGATCCACCACGGTGTACACCTCTGGGGACATGGGGACATCAGTGTCACCTGTGTCACCTCAGGGACACACTGACCATGGAGATCCACCACCGTGTACACCTCTGGGGACATTGGGGACATCAGTGTCATGTGTGTCACCTCAGTGTCACCTCAGGGACACCTGGACACACTGACCGTAGAGATCCACCACGGTATACACCTCTGGGGACATGGGGACATCAGTGTCACCTGTGTCACCTCAGGGACACCTCAGAGACACACTGACCATGGAGATCCACCATGGCATACACCTCTGGGGACATGGGGACATCAGTGTCACCTGTGTCACCTCAGGGACACCTGGACACACTGACCATAGAGATCCACCACCGCGTACACCTCTGGGGACACCAATGTCACCTCAGTGTCACCTCAGCGTCACCTCAGCAACACCTGGACACACTGCCCATAGAGATCCACCATCTCATACACCTCTGGGGACATTGGGGACATTGGGGACATCGGTGGCACTTCAGCGGTGCCACCGCAGCCGCTCTGACGATACCTCAGGGACACCGTGATGACACCAACACTCCCAATGTCCCCCCAATGTCCCTGATGTCCCCAACCCTCCCAGTGTCCCCAACCCCCCTAATGTCCCTGATGTCTGCCCTGATGGACCAAGCGTCCCCTTTGTCCCCAACATCTCCAATCCCCAATGTCCCCTAATGTCCCCAATCTCCCACTGTCCCCAATGTCCCTGCTGTCCCCAATGTCCCTCACCTGGTGGCAGCCCCGAGCAGGCCACACCCTGGTCAGTCCCAATTCCCCAATGTCCCCAATGTCCCCAATATCCCCGCCGTCCCCAATGTCCCCAATGTCCCCGCTGTCCCTCACCTGGTGGCAGCCCCGAGCAGGCCATACCCTGGTCAGCCCCAATTCCCCAATGTCCCCAATGTCCCCAATGTCCCCAATGTCCTCACCTGGTGGCAGCCCCGAGCAGGCCACGCCCTGGTCAGCCCCAATGATCCTGCTGTCCCCAATGTCCCCAATGTCCCCGCTGTCCCTCACCTGGCGGCAGCCCCGAGCAGGCCACGCCCTGGTCGGCGCCGTCGATGAAGTAGCGCAGGTCACCTCCCCCCGTGCGCATCATTCCGATCCTGGCGCCTGTCCCCAGCGCGTCCAGGTCACAGCCGTAGTTGTTGCGCATGGTGTTCCCGTCCTGCATGATGGCCGTGCCGCTGCGGGGACATTGGGGACATTGGGGACATTGGGGACACCGCAGGGACATTGGGGACACTGGGGACACAGCCCTGACACAGCCATGGGGACAGGGACAGGGACACAGGGACACAGGGACACAGGTCACAGCCGTAGTTGTTCCGCATGGTGTTCCCGTCCTGCATGATGGCCGTGCCGCTGTGGGGACATGGGGACATTGGGGACATCGTGGGGACACTGGGGACATTGGGGACATCATGGGGACATTGGGGACATTGGGGACATCGTGGGGACATTGGGGACATCATGGGGATAGAGCCCTGACACAGCCATGGGGACAGGGACAGTGACACTGCCATGGGGACACCACAGGGACATTGCCATGGGAACAGTGACATAGGGACACCATGGGGACACCGCCATGGGGACAGTGACACAGGGACACCATGGCAACACTGCCACAGGGACATGGCCATGGGGACACTGCCACAGCGACACCTTAGGGACATGACATGGACACCACCACAGGGACACAGCCATGGGGACAGGCCATGGGGACATTGGGGACATCGAGGGGACACAGCCATGGGGACAGTGACACAGCCATGGGGACAGTGACACAGCCATGGGGACAGTGACATAGGGACACCTTGAGGACACTGCCCCAGAGACTCGGCCATGGGGACAGCACCATGGGGTCAGGGACACAGTGGCACAGGGACACCACCATGGGGACACAGCCATGGGGACATCCCAGCTGTCCCCAGGTGTCCCCAGGTGTCCCCACCTGAGCATCCAGGTGTCATAGTCGATGTCTGTCATGGTGTTGGGGAACTCCAGGTCCTCGGGGCGGATGGCGGTGACACCTGCGGGGACACGGGGACAGCGCCGTCAGCCTGGCCCGGTGTCACCCGGTGTCCCCTCAATGTCCCCAATGTCCTCAATGTCACCAATGTCCCCAATACCCCGATGTCCCTGTTGTCCCCAATGTCCCCAAATGTCCCCATTGTCCCCCGTGTCCCCAGTGTTCTAGATGTGTCCAATCCCCCAATCCCCCAATGTCCCCAACGTCCCCCCCGTCCCCATTGTCCCCAATGTCCCATCAATGTCCCCAACGTTCCTGACGTGCCCAATCCCCCAATGCCCCAACGTCACCAGTGTCCCCCCATGTCCCCAATGTCCCCAATGTCCCCGATGTCCCCAATCCCCCAATGTCCCCAATGTGCCCCCAATATCCTCAATGTCCCAATGTCACCAGTGTGCCCCCAAGGGCCCCATTGTCCCCAATGATGTCCCCATTGTCCCCAATCCCCCAATGCCCCATCAATGTCCCCGATATCCCCAATGTCCCTAACGTCCCCAATCCCTCAATCCCCCAATGTCCCCAATGTTCCTGATGTCCCCGATCCCCCCCATAGTCCCCATTGTCCACAATGTCCCATCAGTGTCCCCAATGTCCCCGACATCCCCAATGAGGTCCCCAATGTCCCCAATGTTCCCGACGTCCCCACTGCTCCCAATGTCCCCATTGTCCCCAATGATGTCCCCAATGTCCCCAGCTGTCCCTAGTGTCCCCAATGTCCCCCAATGTCCCCAATCCCCCAATGTCCCCAATCTCCCAAATGATGTCCCTGATGTCCCCAATGATGTCCCCAATGTCCCCAGCTGTCCCTAGTGTCCCCAATGTCCCCCAATGTCCCCAATCCCCCTATGTCCCCAATCTCCCAAATGATGTCCCTGATGTCCTCAATGATGTCCCCAATGTCCCCAGTGATGCCCTGAATGATGTCCCCAATGTCCTCAATATCCCCGATGTCCCCAATGTCCCTAATGTCCCCAATCCCTCAATCCCCCAATGTCCCCAATGTTCCTGATGTCCCTGATCCCCCCATTGTCCCCATTGTCCCCAATGTCCCAATGATGTCCCCAATGTCCCCAATGTTCCTGACATCCCCAATGTCCAAAAGGTCCCCAGTGTCCCCAAACCCTCAATCCCCCAATGTCCCCAATCCCCCACTGTCCCCAATTATGTCCCCAATCCCCCAATGTCCCCCCAGAGTCCCTAATGTCCCCATTGTCCCAATGTCCCCAATTCCCCAATGTCCCCAATTATGTCCCCAATCCCCCAGTGTCCCCAATCTCCCCAATGTCCCCAGTGTCCCAAATGATGTCCCCGATGTCCCCAGTGTCCCCAGAGTCCCAATGTCCCCAGTGTCCCCAGAGTCCCAAACAATGTCCCCAGCTGTCCCCAGTGTCCCTCACCGGCCTCGATGGAGCCTGACCATCGATCCACCATCTTCTGGATGACAATCTCGAACAGCTCCCCGTCCCGCAGAGCCCTGCGACAAAAACGGGGAAAATTTAACCAAAAATGGGGAAATTAACCCAAAAACGGGGAAATTAACCCAAAAATGGGGAAATTAACCCAAAAACGGGGAAATTAACCCAAAAATGGGAAATGAGCCCAAAAATGGGAGAAAGCATCCCAAAAAAAGGGGAAAAAACACACCAAAAATGGGGAAATTATCCCAAAAACGGGGAAATTAACCCAAAAATGGGGAAATTATCCCAAAAACGGGGAAATTAACCCAAAAATGGGGAAATTAACCCAAAAATGGGAAATGAGCCCAAAAATGGGGACATTATCCCAAAAATGGGGAAAAAACACACAAAAAATGGGGAAATTATCCCAAAAAATGGGGAAAATACCCCAAAAACGGGGAAATTATCCCAAAAATGAGGAAATTATCCCAAAAAGGGGGAAATTATCCCAAAATGGGAAATTATCCCAAAAATGGGGGAAAAACACCCCAAAAATGGGGAAATTATCCTAAAATTGGGGGAAAGCACCCCAAAAATGGGGAAATTATCCCAAAAATGGGGAAATTACCCAAAAATGGGGAAATTAACCCAAAAAATGGGAAATTATCCCAAAAATGGGGAAATTATCCCAAAAATGGGGAAATTATCCCAAAATGGGAAATTATCCCAAAAATGGGGGAAAAACACCCCAAAAATGGGGAAATTATCCTAAAATTGGGGGAAAGCACCCCAAAAATGGGGAAATTATCCCAAAAATGGAGAAATTATCCCAAAATGGGGAAATTATCCCAAAAATGGAGAAATTATCCCAAAATGGGGAAATTATCCCAAAAATGGGGAAATGACCCCAAAAATGGGGAAATTATCCCAAAAATGGGGAAATGACCCCAAAAATGGGGAAATTATCCCAAAAATGGGGAAATTACCCCAAAAATGGGGAAAAATACACCAAAAATGGGGAAATGACCCCAAAAATCAGCAGGGACACCCCAAAAATTGGGGAGAACCCAAAATAGAGATGGGATTGGGGGATTTTTGTGGGGAATTTTGGGGATTCCTGGGTGGATCCTTTTTGGGGCTTTTTTGGGCGGATTTTTTTGGGGATTTTTGGGGGGATTTTTTTGGGGGATTTTCCGGGAATTTGGGGATTTTGGGGACTCTGACCGGTTGGAGATGACGATGGCATTGCTGAACTCGGAGCGGCAGTTCTGCCGGGGTTGGGTTTGGGGTTGGGGTTGGGTTTGGGGGATTTTGGTGGTTCCGGGTGGGGTTTTTTTGGAATTTCGTCATTCCCGGGTGGATTTTTTGGAGTTTTTTTTGGGAATTTTGGGGTTTTTGGGATTTTGGGGACTCTGACCGGTTGGAGATGACAATGGCGTTGCTAAACTCGGAGCGACAGTTCTGGCACAGCGCCGTGGTTGGGTTTGGGGGATTTTAGTGGGGATTTTTTGGGATTTTGTTATTCTGGGATTCCTGGATAGATTTTTTGGGTTTTTTTCAGGAATTTGCGGATTTTGGGGACTCTGACCGGTTGGAGACGACGATGGCGTCGTTGAACTCGGAGCGGCAGTTCTGGTAGGGTTGGGGTTGGGGTTGGGTTTGGGGGATTTTGGTGGTTCTGGGTGGGGATTTTTTGGGATTTCGCCATTCCTGGGTGGATTTTTTTGGGGTTTTTTCGGGAATTTGGGGATTTTGGGGACTCTGACCGGTTGGAGATGACGATGGCGTCGTTGAACTCGGAGCGGCAGTTCTGGCACAGCGCTGTGGTTGGGGTTGGGTTTGGGGTTGGGTTTGGGGGATTTTAGTGGGGAATTTTTGGGATTTCGTTATTCTGGGGTTCCTGGATGGATTTTTTTTGGGTTTTTTCAGGGATTTGGGGATTTTCAGGACTCTGACTGGTTGGAGATGACGATGGCATCGTTGAACTCGGAGTGGCAGTTCTGCTGGGGTTGGGTTTGGGGGATTTTAGTGGGGATTTTTGGGGATTACTGGGTGGTGTTTTTTTGGGATTTTTTCAGGGATCTCTGGGCAGATTTCTTTGGAATTTTTTGGGGAATTTTGGGGTTTTTGGGATTTTGCTGACCGGTTGGAGATGACGATGGCGTCGTTGAACTCGGAGCGGCAATTCTGGCGCAGCGCTGAGGTTGGGGTTGGGTTTGGGGTTGGGTTTGGGGTATTTTCGTGGGGATTTTTGGGGATTTCTGGGTAGGCTTCTTTCGGGATTTTTTGGGGTTTTTTTGCGTGGATTTTTTGGGGGTTTTTTGGGGATTTTGGGGACTCTGACCGGTTGGAGACGACGATGGCGTCGTTGAACTCGGAGCGGCAGTTCTGGTAGGGTTGGGGTTGGGGTTGGGTTTGGGGGATTTTGGTGGTTCTGGGTGGGGATTTTTTGGGATTTCGCCATTCCTGGGTGGATTTTTTTGGGGGTTTTTTGGGGATTTGGGGATTTTGGGGACTCTGACTGGTTGGAGATGACGATGGCGTTGTTGAACTCAGAGCGGCAGTTCTGGCACAGCGCTGTGGTTGGGGTTGGGTTTGGGGTTGGGTTTGGGGGATTTTAGTGGGGAATTTTTGGGATTTCGTTATTCTGGGATCCCTGGATGGATTTTTTGGGGTTTTTTCCGGGAATTTGGGGATTCTGGGGACTCTGACCGGTTGGAGATGACGATGGCATCGTTGAACTCGGAGCGGCAGTTCTGCCGGGGTTGGGTTTGGGGTTGGGTTTGGGGGATTTTAGTGCGGATTTTTTGGGGATTCCTGGGTAGGTTTCTTTCGGGATTTTTTGGGGTTTTTTTGGGGGGATTTTTTTAGGGCTTTTTTGGGATTTTCAGGACTCTGACCGGTTGGAGATGACGATGGCATCGTTGAACTCGGAGCAGCAGTTGTGCCGCAGCGCTGGGGTTGGGTTCGGGGTGGGGTTTGGGGGATTTTAGTGGGGAATTTTTGGGATTTCGTTATTCTGGGATCCCTGGATGGATTTTTTGGGTTTTTTTCCGGGAATTTGGGGATTTTGGGGACTCTGACCGGTTGGAGATGACGATGGCATCGTTGAACTCGGAGCGGCAGTTCTGCCGGGGTTGGGTTTGGGGGATTTTAGTGCGGATTTTTTGGGGATTCCTGGGTAGGTTTCTTTCGGGATTTTTTGGGGTTTTTTTGGGTGGATTTTTTTGGGGTTTTTTGGGGATTTTGGGGACTCTGACTGGTTGGAGATGACGATGGCGTCGTTGAACTCGGAGCGGCAGTTCTGCCGGGGTTGGGTTTGGGGGATTTTAGTGGGCATTTTTGGGGATTACTGGGTGGGTTTTTCGGGGATCCCTGGGTGGATTTTTTGGGGTTTTTTTGGGAATTTTGGGGTTTTTGGGATTTTGGGGACTCTGACCGGTTGGAGATGACGATGGCGTCGTTGAACTCGGAGCGGCAGTTCTGCCGCAGCGCCGTGCGGCCGCCGTTGGTGATGACGGCGTTGGCGCCGTGCAGGCGATGGAAGCGCAGGTCGCTCGGGGACCCTCCCGGGGACGAACTCTCGGGGGACCCCCCGGGGCTGTCCCCAATGTCCGAACCGTCCCCGGGCAGCGGTGGCACCTCTGGGGACATCACGGGGGTGGCCCTGATGTCCCCAATGTCCCCAAAGTGCCCCAATGTTCCCAAAATCCCCAAAGTCCCTCGGTGTCCCCAAAGCTCTCAACATTTCCAGTGTCCCCAACATCCATGATGTCCCCAATGTCCCCAAAGTCTCCCAATGTTCCCGAAGTCTCCCATTGTCCCCAATGTCCCCAAAACCCCAATGTTCCCAATGCCCTCAATGACCCAAATCCCCCTGATGTCCCCAGTGTCCCCAATGTCCCCATTACCCCAATATACCAATTAACTCCCATGTCCCCAATGTCCCATGGTCCACAATAACCCCAACGTCCCCAAGGTCCTCGATGTCCCCAATGTCTCTGTTACGCCAATAATGTCAAGGACTCCAATGTCCCCAATCCTCCTGATGTCCCCAATGTCCCCAACACCTCCAAAACCCCAATGTCCCCAATAACCCAAATCCCCCAATGTCCCCAATCCCCTCAATGTCCCCAATAACCCTAAAGTCCCTGATGTCCCCAATGTCCCCAGTGATGTCCCCAGTGTCACCCACCTCCCTCATCCGTGACGGTGGCCTGCACCGCCTGTCCGTAGAGGCTCTGCCCTGACCCCAATTGTCCCCAATAATTCCAAAGTCCCCAATGTCCCCAATAATCCCAATGTCCCCAAAGTCCCCAATGTCCCCATAACTCATGTCCCCAGTGTCTCCATAACCCTAATAACCCCAATGTCCCCAATGTCCCCAATGTCCCCAATCTCAATGTCTCCAACGTCCCCATTACCCCAATAACTCCAATGACCCCAATGTCCCCGATGTCCCCAATGGCCCCGTTACCCCAGTAAGTCAAATAACCCCAACATCCCCAGTGTCCCCAATCCCCCCAATGTCCCCAATCTCCCTGATGTCCCCAGTGTCACCCACCTCCCTCGTCCACGATGGTGGCCTGCGCCACCTGCCCATACAGGCCCCGCCCTGACCTCAATGTCCCATTGTCCCCAATAACCCTAAAATCCCTTATGTCCCCAATCCCCCCAATGTCCCCGATGTCCCCAATGTCCCCATTACCCCAATAACCGCGATGTCCCCAATGTCCCCAGTGTTCTGTGACCCCCATAATCCCAATGTTCCCGATGTCCCCAATAACCCAAATCCCCTCAATGTCCCCAATAACCCCAAAGTCCCTGATGTCCCCAATGTCCCCAGTGATGTCCCCAGTGTCACCCACCTCCCTCGTCCACGATGGTGGCCTGCACCGCCTGTCCGTACAGGCCCCAATGTGACCCCAATGTCCCCAATAACCCTAAAGTCCCCCATGTCCCCAATAATCCCAATGTCCCCAATGTCCCCAATAACCCCGATGTCCCCAGTGTCACCCACCTCCCTCGTCCACGATGGTGGCCTCTGCTGCCTGTCCATACAGGCCCCGCCCTGATCCCAATGTCCCATTGTCCCCAATAATCCCAATGTCCCCAATGTCCCAAATAACCTAAATCCCCCCAATGTCCCCAATCCCCCCGATGTCCCCAATGTCCCCAGTGTCACCCACCTCCCTCGTCCACGATGGTGGCCTGTGCCGCCTGTCCGTAGAGGTCAACCACGGCGTAGACGTTGGGGGGAACGTTCCAGGCCGCAGGGCCCTGGGGGGCGCCATTGACGAAGAAATGCAGAGTGCCATCGTCCCTGCGCACCACGCCCACCGTGTCACCTGCCTGGGGGGACATTGTCACCCATTGTCACCCAGAGTGCCATCGTCCCTGCGCACCACGCCCACCGTGTCACCTGCCTGGGGGGACATTGTCACCCACTGTCACCCAGGGGTCACTGACAGTGCCATCGTCCCTGCGCACCACCCCCACCGTGTCACCTGCCTGGGGGGACAGCAGGGTCACCCATTGTCACCCAGGGGTCACTGACAGTGCCATCGTCCCTGCGCACCACGCCCACCGTGTCACCTGCCTGGGGGGACATTGTCACCCATTGTCACCCATCGTAACCCGGGGTCACCCATTGTCACCCAGAGTGCCATCGTCCCTGCGCACCACGCCCACCGTGTCACCTGCCTGAGGGGACATTGTCACCCATTGTCACCCAGGGTGCCATTGTCCTTGCACACCACACCCACCGTGTCACCTGCCTGAGAGGACATTGTCACCCAGGGGTCACCCGGGTGCAGCAGGGTCACCTGGCATTGGGGGCATTGTCACCCAGGGCACTGAGATGCTGTCACCACCCCCATGGTATCACTTAGGGCATTGGGGACATTGTCACCACCCCCACGGTGTCTGAGGGGACATCATCACCCGAGGTACTGGGGACACCGTGCCTCCCAGTGTCCCCTCTCAGTGTCCCCTGTCCCCACCTTGAGATGGTCCAGGTTGTGGCCATACTTGTTCAGGTGTCCCCTCCCAGTGTCACCCACACTGTCCCCTTAGTGTCCCCTCCTGCTGTCCCCCCAGTGTCACCCCAGTGTCCCCTCTCCCTGTCTCCTCCTGCTGTCCCCCCCAGTGTCACCCTGGTGTCCCCCCGTGTCCTCTGTCCCCACCTTGAGCCGGTCCAGGTTGTGGCCGTACTTGTCCAGGTGTCCCCCCCAGTGTCCCCTCCTGCTGTCCCCTCGGTATCACCCCACTGTCCCACGGTGTCTCCTGTCCCCCCAGTGTCACCCCAGTGTCACCCCAGTGTCCCCTGTCCCCACCTTGAGCCAGTCCAGGTTGTGGCCATACTCATCCAGGTGTCCCCCCCAGTGTCCCCTCCTGTTGTCCCCTCGGTATCACCCTGCTGTCCCACGGTGTCTCCTGTCCCCCCAGTGTCCCCCCAGTGTCACCCCGGTGTCCCCCGCTGTCCCCCCCCAGTGTCCCCTGTCCCCACCTTGAGCCGGTCCAGGTTGTGGCCGTACTCGTCCAGGACAGTTGTGCCATTGTGCATCACCCCATTGCCTGTCATCATCCACGTGCCTGGGGACAGTGGGGACATTGAGGGGACAGTGGGGACAGGGGACATTGGGGACATTGGGGACATCGAGGGGACATTGGGGACAGTTGTGCCGTTGTGCATCACCCCATTGCCTGTCATCATCCACGTGCCTGGGGACAGTGGGGGCCCAGTGGGGACATTGGGGACATCGGGGACATTGGGGGATTAGGGACGGTGGGGACATCGAGGGGACATTGGGGACATTGGGGGAATTAGGGACAGTGGGAACATCGAGGGGACATTGGGGACAGTGGAGGGACTGTGGGGACGTTGCAGACATTGGGGACATCAGGGACATCAAGGAGACATTGGGGACAATGGGGGGATTGGGGACATTGGAGACATTGAGGACATTGGGAACAATGGGGACATTGGGGGTTGGGATAGTGACTCTGGGGTGACCCTGGGATGATGTTGTGGTGACACACAGATCACACAGGTGACACAGGTGACAGAGGTGACACACCTGAGCACAGGTTGGTCATGGTCGATGGCAGCTGCAGGTACACAGGGTTGGGGTGGGGACAGTGGGGGTTGGGATGGTGACACACAGGTGACTCTGGGGTGACAATGGTGACACACAGGTGACACTGAGGTGACACAGGTGACACACCTGAGCGCAGGTTTGTCACGGTCGATGGCAGCTGCAGGTACGCAGAGTTGTGCATGGGGACAGTGGGGGTTGGGATGGTGACACACAGGTGACTCTGGGGTTACACACAGGTGACAGTGGGGTGACAGTGGGGACACACAGGTGACACAAGTGACAGAGGTGACACACCTGAGCGCAGGTTGGTCATGGTGGATGGCAGCTGCAGGTATGCAGGGTTGGGGTGGGGACAGTGAGGGTTGGGATGGTGACCCTGGGGTGATGTTTTGGTGACACAGGTGACTGTGGGGTGACAATGGTGACACTGAGGTGACAGAGGTGACACACCTGAGCGCAGGTTGGTCATGGTGGATGGCAGCTGCAGGTACGCAGGGTTGGGGTGGAGACAGTGGGGACAGTGGGGACTGGGATGGTGACTCTGGGGTTACACACAGGTGACACAGGTGACACTGAGGTGACACAGGTGACACAGGTGACACACCTGAGCGCAGGTTGGTCATGGTGGATGGCAGCTGCAGGTACGCAGGGTTGTGTGTGGTGACGCCGATCTCGATGGACCCTGCCCACTTGTCAACCATCTTGTCCAGCCGCACCTGGAACAGCTCATTGTCCCCGAGGGGACGCGCGCTCAGCACCACGCCGTGGTTGAAGTCATCGGTGGCACTGTGGGGACATTGGGGACACCGTGTCACTGTGGGGACATTGGTGTCACCATGGGGACAGTGACAATGATACAATGACAGTGACAGTCACAGTGACACAGTGACACAGGGACACAGTGACACAGAACAGCTGACTGTCCCCGAGGGGACGCGCGCTCAGCACCACGCCGTGGTTGAAGTCATCGGTGGCACTGCAGGGACATTGGGGACACCGTGTCACCATGGGGATAGTGACAGTGACACAGTGACAATGACACAGTGACACAGGGACACAGGGACAGCTCATTGTCCCCAAGGGGACACGCGTTCAGCACCACGCCGTGGTTGAAGTTGGCAGTGGCACTGTGGGGACATCGGGGACATTGGGGATGTGGTGTCACTGCAGGGCGAGGAGGGGCCATCACTGACACAGGGACATGGGGACACCGTGGTGACAGGGACAGGCCATCGCTGACACAGGGACACTGTGGTGACAGGGACAGGCCACCACTGACACAGGGACACCGTGGTGACAGTGACAGGCCACCACTGACACAGGGACACCGTGGTGACAGTGACAGGCCATCGCCAACACGAGCACACCGTGGTGACAGGGACAGGCCATCGCTGACACAGGGACACCGTGGTGACAGGGACAGGCCATCACTGACACAGGGACATGGGGACACTGTGGTGACAGGGACACAGGAACGGGACAGTGCCACAGGGGAAGGAGAAGAGCTGTCACCTCAGTGTCACAATGGGGACACAGGGATGGAGACAAGGACACGAGGACACGAGGACATTGGGGACAGACATGGGGACACCAGGCCAACAGGAACACTGTGACACAGCCCCCCGATGTCCCCAGCGTCCCCATGGTCACTCACTGCGGCCACAGCACCGCCTGGCCTTCATTGTCCCCAATGTCCCCAAGGTCACTCGCTGTAGCCGCAGCGCCGTCCAGCCCTCATTGACCCCAATGTCCCCAATGTCCCCAACCCCTCAATGTCCCCAATCCCCCCAATGTCCCCAACCCCTCAATGTCCCCAATCCCCCCAATGTCCCCAATGTCCCCAACCCCATAATGTCCCCATTGTCCCCCATGTCCCCATGGTCACTCACTGCGGCTGCAGCGCCGTCCAGCCCTCATTGACCCCAATGTCCCCAATCCCCCCAATGTCCCCAATCCCCCCATGTCCCCAGTGTCCCCAACCCCCCAATGTCCCCAACAATGTCCCCAGGGTCGCTCACTGTGGCCACAGCGCCGTCCGGCCCTCGTTGACCCCAATGTCCCCAATCCCCGCAATGTCCCCATTGTCCCCAATCCCCGCAATGTCCCCATTGTCCCCAATCCCCCGATGTCCCCAAACCCCCCAGTGTCCCCAACAATGTCCCCAACAATGTCCCCAGGGTCACTCACTGCGGCCGCAGCGCCGTCCGGCCCTCGTTGACCACGGCAGCCTTCTGGCCGCAGTTGGGGTGGAAGAGCAGCCGCGGGGGCGGGGGAGGGGCGGGGCCGTGGCCGTTGGTGGCCGCGGTGGCACCGAGGGGACGGCGCGGTGTCCCCTCGGGGGACAGGGCCCTGAGGATGGCGTTGTTGCGGCGCAGGCGATCGCTGTGGTTGTGGTTGTGCACGATTGTCACCTTGACCGCCATGCCGTAGAGGTCAACCACGCCGTACACCAGCTGGGGGGTCAGCGTGGTGGCCACGCCTGGGGACATTGAGGGGACATTGGGGACACGTTGGGGACATTGAAGGGACATTAGGGACACAGATCAACCACGCCGTACACCAGCTGGGGGGTGAGCGTGGTGGCCACGCCTGGGGACACACTGGGGACATTGGGGACACAGATCAACCACGCCGTACACCAGCTGGGGGGTGAGGGTGGTGGCCACGCCTGGGGACATGGAGGAGACATTGGGGACACGTTGGGGACATTGGGACATCATGGGGACATTGGGAATGTTAGGGACATTGGGGACATTGGGGTCACTGGGGACATTAGGGACACAGATCAACCACGCCGTACACCAGCTGGGGGGTGAGGGTGGTGGCCACGCCTGGGGACATTGAGGGGACATTGGGGACACATTGAAGACACATTGGGGACGCATTGGGGACACATCGGGGACAGTTCCGGGGTGGCTTTCGGGGTCTTTTTGGGGTATTTTTGGGAGGTTTTTGGGGGAGTTTTGGGGTTTTTTTGGGGTCCCTTCTGGGGCAGTTTTGGGGTTTTTTCAGGGTCCCTTTTGGGGTATTTTTGGGAGTTTTTTGGGGGAGTTTTGGAGTTTTTTCAGGGTCCCTTCTGGGATGGTTTTTGGGTTTTTTCAGGGCTTTTTGGGGTTTTTTGGGGTTCCTTTTGGGGTGGTTTTGGGGTTTTTTTCCAGCCTTTTTTGGGGTTTTTTCAGGGTTTTTTGGACGGTTTTTGGGTTTTCTCAGGCTCCTTTTTGGGGTGGTTTTGGGGTTTTTTTTGGGGTGGTTTTGGAGTCCCTTTTGGGGCACTTTTTGGGGTTTTTTCAGGGTTTTTTTGGGGGTTTTTTTGGGTTTTTTGGGGTCCCACCTTGGTCCACGCCGTTGATGTAGAAGTGCAGAGCGTTGTTCGCTTTTCGGGTGAGGCCAATGTGATCTCCCTCCTGCACAGAGACCCCAAAAATTGGGGAATTCACCCCAAAAATTGGGGAATTCACCCCAAAATCTGTGCAAATCCCCCCAAAAATCACCCCACCCCAAAATCCTTGGAATCCATCCCAAAAATTGGGGATTCACCCCAAAATCCAGGGGGATGCCCAGAGTGAATTTTGGGGGTCCCGTGGGCAGATTTGGGGTGAATTTTGGGGAATTTTGGGGTCCAAAAGTCTGAATTTTGGGGGCAATTTTTCCCAAATTTCTTCATCGCAGGGAAGATTTTTTTGGGGTTTCCCAGGATTTTGTGGGGTTTGGGGTTCCCCCCAATTTTGGGGTGCCCAGAGTGGATTTTGGGGGTCCCAGGGGTGGATTTGGGAGAATTTTGGGGTCCAAAAGTCCAAATTTGGGAGGGATTTTTCCCCAAATTTTGCCACTACTGGAAGAATTTTTTTGGAGTTTCCCAGGATTTTTTGGGGTTTGGGGTTCCCCCCAATTTTGGGGTGGCTGGAGCAGATTTTGGGGGTCCCGCGGGTGGATTTGGGGTGGATTTTGGGGTTTTTGGGTCACCTGCAGCTCGTCCAGGCTGAACTCGCAGTATTCCCTCCTGGTCCCTTTGCCGTTGGTCAGGATCCCACAGCCGCTCATCATGATCGTCCCTGACACCCCAAAAATGGCCGGGGGACCCCAAAAAACACCCCAAAAACCCAAAAATTACTCCAAAACCCCCAAAATACCCCAAAACACCAAAAAACTATCCCAAAACCCCAAAAACGACACTAAAAACCAACCCTAAACCAACCCCAAAACCCCAAAAACCAGCCCAAAACCCCCCAAATCACCCCAAAACCCCAAAAAAACCCCACAAACAACCCCAAATCACCCCAAAAATACCCCAAAAACCACCCCAAAACCCACCAGGAAAGCATCCCAAAAACCCACTCCAAAATTGCCCCAAAACCCACCTTAAAACCCCAAAACTACCTAAAAAACCATCCCAAAACCAACCCCAAAACCACTAAAACCCCAAAGCCTCCCCAAAACCCCAAAAGGAGCCCAAAAGGACCCCAAAACCACCCCAAAGAAGCACCCAAAAACCCCAAACTCTCCCCAAAACCACCCCAGAAACCCTCCCCAAACCCCAAAAGCACCCCAAAAACCCCAAAAGGACCCCAAGAAATACCTGAAAACCCCAAACCCCACTTGAAAACCCCAAAACCCAAAAGCCACCCAGAAAACCATCCCAAAACCACCCCAAAAGGCCCTACACATCCCCAAAAACCATCCCAAAAACCATCCCAAAACCATCCCAAAACCATCCCAAAACCACCCTAAAACTCACCCCAAAACCCACTTGAAACCCACCCCAAACTGCCCCCAAAACCCACCCAAAAACCACCCCAAAAACCACCCCAAAAACCCCAAAGCCTCCCCAAACCCCAAAGCCTCCCCAAACCCCAAACCCCAAACCCTCCCCAAACCCCAGAAGCACCCCAAAAAACTCCCCAAACACTACCCAAAATCCCCCAAAAAAACACCCAAGAAACCCCAAACCCTCCCCAAAACCCCAAACCCCAAAGTCTTCCCAAAGCCCAAAAGGTCCCCAAAACCCCAAACTCTCCCTAAAACCCAAAAAAAAGCACCCCAAAAAAAACCCAAAGAGCCCAAAACCCCCAAAACAACCCCAAAACAACCCAAATACCACCCCAAAACCACCACAAAAATCCACACCAAAACCACCCCTAAACCCCAAACCCCAAACCCTGCCCAAACCCCAAAAGGACTCCAAAAATCCACCCCAAAACCACCCCAAAAAGCACCCAGAACTCCAAATCTCCCCAAAAACCACCCCAAAACCATCCTAAAACCACCCCAAAAAAGCACCCAAGAACCTCAAATCCTCCCCAAAACCCCAAAAGCACCCAAAACCCCAAACCCTCCCCAAAACCACCAGAAACCAACCCAAAACCACCCTAAAACCATCCTAAAACCACTCCAAAAAAGCACCCAAAAACCCCAAACCCCAAACGCGTCCCAAAAGCACCAAAGCCTTCCCAAAACCCCAAAAGTACCCCAAAAAACCCACCCCAAAACAACCCCAAAAGCACCCTAAAACCACCCCAAAAAAGCACCCAAAAACCCCAAACCCTCCCCAAACCCCAAATCCGCCCCAAACCCCAAAAGCACCACAAAAATCCACACCAAAACCATCCCAAAACAACCCAAACCCTCCCCAAATCCCAAAAGTACCCCAAAAAACCCACCCAAATACCACTGCAAAACTCCAAAAGCAACACAAAAATCCACACAAAAACCACCCCAAAACCCCCCAAAAACCATCCCAAAACCACCCTAAAACTCACCCCAAAACCCACTTGAAACCCACCCCAAATCCCCCCAAAACCCAGCCCAAAACCCCAAAAACCACCCCAAAAACTCCAAAGCCTCCCCAAACCCCAAAAGGAGGCCAAAACCCAAACTCTCCCCAAACCCAAAACCCACCCCAAAACCCCAAAAACCACCCCAAAAACCACCCCAAAACCCCAAAAACCACCCCAAAACCACCCAAAAAAGCACCCAGAACTCCAAATCTCCCCAAAAACCACCCCAAAACCACACTAAAGCCACCCCAAAAACCCCAAAGCCTCCCCAAACCCCAAAAGGACCCCAAACCCCAAACCCTCCCCAAAACCACCCCAAAAAACCCCAAAACCCACCTGAAAACCACCCCAAAAACCACCCCAAAAAAGCACCCAAAAACCCCAAACCCTCCCCAAACCCCAAATGCGTCCCAAACCCCAAAACCAACACAAAAATCCACACAAAAACCACCCTAAAACCACCCTAAAACTCACCCCTAAACCCACTTAAAACCCACCCCAAATCCCCCCAAAACCCACCCCAAAACCCCAAAAACCACCCCAAAACCCCAAAAAAGCCCTTCCCAAAACTCACCCAAAAACCACCCGAAATCCCCCCCAAAAACCACAAAAAAGCGCCCAGAAGCCCCAAAAGCCCTCCCCAAAACCATCTGAAAACCCCAAAACCTCCCCCAAAACCACCCCAAAAACCCCAAAGCCTCCCCAAACCCCAAAAGGACCCCACACCCCAAACCCTCCCCAAAACCACCCCAAAAAACCCCAAAACCCACCTGAAAACCACCCCAAAAACCACCCCAAAAACCACCCCAAAAGGACCCCAAAAACCCCGAAAGGACCCCAAAAACCCCAAAAGGACCCCAAAACCCCCGAAAGGACCCCAAAAGGACCCCAAAAAGGCCCCGGAGGAGTTGGGGGCTCACCGGAGCGCAGGTTGGTCATGGTGGCAGGGTACTCGAGGCTGTTGGGGTTGTGAGCTGTGACCCCGATCTCGATGGAGCCTGACCACTTGTCCACCAGCTTGTCGATGCGGATCTGGGACCCCAAAACCATCAGGGGACCCCGAAAACGCACTCAGGGACCCCGAAAACCCAAAAACCCATCAGGAGACCCCAAAAACACACTCAGAGACCCCGAAAACACACTCAGAGACCCCAAAAACCACACTCAGGAACCCCGAAAACCCAAGAAACCCCTCAGGAGACCCCAAAAACACACTCAGGGACCCCAAAAACCCAACAGGAGACCCCAAAAACACACTCAGGGACCCCGAAAACCCAACAGGAGACCCCAAAAACACACTCAGGAACCCCAAAAACACACTCAGGGGACCCCAAAAACCCAAAAATCCATCAGGAGACCCCAAAAACCACAATCAGGGACCCCAAAAACCATCAGGAGACCCCAAAAACCCAACAGAAATGAAAAAAAATACCGAAATCATCCCAGAACTCTTCCAGGACCTCCAAAACCCCAAAAATCCCCAAAATTCCACCTCGAACATCTCTCCATCCCTCAGGGCTCTGTTGCTCAGCACGAAGCCATTTTTGGACTCATCTAAGGCCTGGTACCTCCCATAAACCTCCCCAAAACTCCTCAAAATCCCCCAAAACCACCCCAAAATTGCTCCAGGACACTCTAAACCTCTCAAAATCCCCCAAAAGTCTTCAAAATCCCCCAAAATCCCCAAAACTCCATCTCAAACATCTCCCCGTCCCTCAGGACTTCGTTGCTCAGCACAACGCCACTTTTGGACTCATCCAGGGGCCAAGTAACTCCCCCAAAACCCCTCAAAATCACCCCAAAATCACCCCAAAACTGCTCCAGGACACCCTAAAAAACTCAAAACCCCTCAAAATCCCCCAAAATCCCCCAAAATTCCCCAAAATCCCCAAAACTCCACCTCAAACTACTCCCCGTCCCTCAGGCCTCTGTTGCTCAGCACGACGCCATTTTTGGACTCATCCAGGGACCAGCGCCTCTGGTAAACCTCTCCCAAAACCACCCCAAAACCACCCAAAATCCCCTAAACCACCCCAAAACTGCTCCAGGACACCCTAAACCTCTGAAAATACCCCAAAACCCCTAAAACTCCAACTCTAACAACTCCCCATCCCTCAGGCCTCGGTTGCTCAGGACGACGGAATTTTTGGACTCGTCTAGGGGCAGCACCTCTCCGAAACCTCCCACAAAAGCCCCCCAAAACCACCCAAAATCCCCTAAACCACCCCTAAACTGCTCCAGGACACCCTAAACCTCTCAAAATACCCCAAAATCCCTAAAACTCCAACTCTAACAACTCCCCGTCCCTCAGGCCTCTGCTGCCTCAGCACGACACCATTTTCAGACTCATCCTGGGCCCGACACCTCTCCTAAACCTTCCCCAAAACCACCCCAAAACTGCCTGAAACCACCCCAAAACTGCTCCAGGATGCTCTAAATCTCTCAAAATCCCACAAAATTCCCTAAAATCCCCAAAACTCCACCAAAAACAACTCCCTGTTCCTCAGGCCTCGGTTGCTCAGCACGACATAATTTTTGGACTCGTCCAAGGGCAGCACCTCTCATAAACCTCCCACAAAACCACCCCAAACCACCCCAAAACTGCCTGAAACCATCCCCAAACTGCTCCAGGACACTCTAAATCTCTCAAAATCCCACAAAATTCCCCAAAATCCCCAAAACTCCATCTTGAACAACTCCCTGTTCCTCAGGCCTCTACTGCTCAGCACGATGTCAGTGTTGTTGAAGCCACCCAGGGTCCAGCACCTCTCCTAAACCACGCCAAAACCATCCCAAAACTGCTCCAGGATGCTCTAAATCTCTCAAAATCCCACAAAATTCCCCAAAATCCCCAAAACTCCACCAAAAACAACTCCCCGTTCCTCAGGCCTCGGTTGCTCAGCACAACATAATTTTTGGACTCGTCCAGGGGCAGCACCTCTCATAAACCTCCCACAAAACCCCCCCAAAACCACCCAAAATCCCCTAAACCACCCCAAAACTGCTCCAGGACACCCTAAACCTCTCAAAATACCCCAAAATCCCTAAAACTCCAACTCTAACATCTCCCCGTCCCTCAGGCCTCGGTTGCTCAGCACGACATAATTTTTGGACTCGTCCAGGGGCAGCACCTCTCATAAACCTCCCCCAAAACCCCCCCAAAACCACCCAAAATCCCCTAAACCACCCCAAAACTGCTCCAGGACACCCTCAACCTCTGAAAATACCCCAAAATCCCTAAAACTCCAACTCTAACAACTCTCCGTCCCTCAGGCCTCTGCTGCCTCAGCACGACGCCATTTTCGGACTCATCCAGGGCCTGGCACTTCTCGTAAACTTACCCCAAAACCACCCCAAACAACCCCAAAACTGCCTGAAACCACCCCAAAACTGCTCCAGGATGCTCTAAATCTCTCAAAATCCCACAAAATTCCCCAAAATCCCCAAAACTCCACCAAAAACAACTCCCCATCCCTCAGGCCTCGGTTGCTCAGGACGACGGAATTTTTGGACTCGTCTAGGGGCAGCACCTCTCCGAAACCTCCCACAAAAGCCCCCCAAAACCACCCAAAATCCCCTAAACCACCCCAAAACTGCTCCAGGACACCCCAAATCTCTGGAAATACCCCAAAACCCCTAAAACTCCAACTCTAACAACTCCCCATCCCTCAGGCCTCTGCTGCCTCAGCACGACACCATTTTCAGACTCATCCTGGGCCCGACACCTCTCCTAAACCTTCCCCAAAACCACCCCAAAACTGCCTGAAACCACCCCAAAACTGCTCCAGGATGCACTAAATCTCTCAAAATCCCACAAAATTCCCTAAAATCCCCAAAACTCCACCAAAAACAACTCCCTGTCCCTCAGGCCTTGGTTGCTCAGCACGACATAATTTTTGGACTCGTCCAAGGGCAGCACCTCATAAACCTCCCACAAAACCACCCCAAACCACCCCAAAACTGCCTGAAACCATCCCCAAACTGCTCCAGGACACTCTAAATCTCTCAAAATCCCACTAAATGCCCCAAAATCCCCAAAACTCCACCAAAAACATCCCTCCGTCCCTCAGGGCTCTGTTGCTCAGCACGACATAATTTTTGGACTCATCCAGGGCCCGGCACCTCTTGTAAAACTCCCCCAAAACCACCCCAAAACCACCCAGAATCATCCCAAAACTGCTCCAGGACACTCTAAACCTCTCAAAATCCCCCAAAATCCCCAAAACTCCACCTTGAACATCTCCATGTTCCTCAGGCCTCTATTGCTCAGCACGACACCAGTGCTGAAAATACCCAGGGCCCAGCGCCTCTCCTAAACCTCCCCCAAAACCACCCCAAAACTGCCTCAAAACCCCCCAAAAAATCCCGAAATCCCCCCAAATGGCACCTCGAACATCTCGCCGTCCCTCAGGGGCCGGTTGGTGAGCACCACGCCGTTGTTGAACTCGTCCAGGGGCCGGCGCCGCTCGGCTGTTTTGTGGCCATTGCTGAGTTTGATGAGGGCCCCACACTTCTCGTGGAACAGCAGAGCCTCGTTGGTCAGCGAGGGGCCTGAAAAAAGGGGGGAAAAGGGGGAAAAATGGGGCTGAGAGGGCGAAAAATGGGGGAAAATGGGCAAAAATGGGGCTGGGAGGGGAAAAAAATGGGGCGGGGAGGCTGAAAAATAGGGAAAAATGGGGCTGGGAGGCTGAAAAATGGGCGGGAATGGACAAGAAATGGGACAGGAATGCACCTGGTGGATTGAAAACGGTCAAAAATGGCACTGGGACCCCCAAAAATTGGAGGAAAATGACCAAGAAATGGGGTGGGGACCCCAAAAATACAAGAAAAGTGACCAGGAAATGGAGCAAGGACCCCGAAAATGGGGAAAAACAGGCAAGAAATGGAGAAAAACAGCCAAAAATGAGGGAGGGAGACCAAAAAATGGGGACAACCCTTAGAAAATGGGGAAAAACAACAACAAAAAGGAAGGAAAACAGCCCAAAAATGTGTTAAAATACACAAAAATTGCTGTCACTTCATTAGAGTAAAAGACAAACCTCAGGTGGTTCTGGCCCCGCCCACAAGCCACACCCATACATTAACCCCACCCCCTCAGTCAGGCCACGCCCCCTCAAGCACAGACCCCACCCGGTGCTTCATTAGCATAAAGGGGCGTGGCTCTGGCGGTTCTGGCCCCGCCCACAAGCCCCACCCATAGGTAAAGCTCCACTCCCTGACCAGGCCACGCCCCTTCAATCACATGACCCACCCCATCGCTTCATTAGCATAAAGGGGCGTGGCTCTGGCGGTTCTGGTCCCGCCCACAAGTCCCACCCATAGATAAATCCCCACTGCTGCCCAGGCCACGCCCCCCGACAAGCCCCGCCCCCTCGGCCCAGGCCCCGCCCCCTGCCACTTACCGCCCCCTGGTGGCTCCAGGCTGTCCGGGAATTTGTCTGGGCGGGGCTGGGGCGTGGCCCGGGGGGGGGCGGGGGGCAGCGCTGGGGGGAGGGGACAGCGGTGAGGGACAGCGGTGACACCAGTGAGACCAGTGAGACCAGTGACACCAGTGAGACCAGTGAGAGACACCAGTGACACCAGTGACACCAGTGAGAGACACCAGTGACACCAGTGACACCAGTGACACCAGTGACACCAGTGAGAGACACCAGTGACACCAGTGAGACCAGTGAGAGACACCAGTGACACCAGTGAGGGACACCAGTGACACCAGTGAGACCAGTGAGAGACACCAGTGACACCAGTGAGGGACACCAGTGACACCAGTGAGACCAGTGAGAGACACCAGTGACACCAGTGAGGGACACCAGTGACACCAGTGAGACCAGTGAGAGACACCAGTGACACCAGTGACACCAGTGAGGGACACTGGTGACACCAGTGACAGTCACCAGAAACACCAGTGACACCAGTGACAGTCACCAGTGGCACCAGTGAGAGACACCGGTGACACCAGTGACACCAGTGACAGTCACAAGTGACACCAGTGGCACCAGTAAGGCACACCAGTGAGGGTCACCGGGGACACCAGTGGCACCAGTGAGAGACACCGGTGACACCAGTGAGACCAATGACAGTCACCAGTAACACCAGTGACCCCAGTAAGAGACACTAGTGACACACACCAGTGACACCGGTGACACAGTGACCCCAGCAAGGGACACCAGTAACACCAGTAAGGGTCACCAGTGGGACCAGTGACACCAGTGACATCAGTAAGGGACACCAGTGACGCCAGTAATGGTCACCAGTGTAACCAGTAACAAAAAACCACCAGAGCCCTCCTGGTCATCCCAAAACCCCCAAATCCCCCCCAAACAGCCCCAAAATTCCCCCAAAACTCACCCTAACCAACACTCAACCCCCTCCCAATCACCCCAAGCACCCCCAAATCCCCCAAACACCCCAAAATCCCCCAAAAAAACCCAAAATCCCCCTGAAACCCCCCAAAATCACCCCCAACCCCCTCCCCACCACCCTAAACACTCCCAAATCCCCCCAGAACTCCCCCAAAATCCCCCCAAATTCCCCTAACCACCCCCCAGCCCCCTCCCTACCACCCCAAACACTCCCAAATCCCCCCAAAATCCCCCAAAATTTCCCCAAACCCCTGAAAAATCCCCCAAAATCCCAACTCCTCCCTAACCATCCCCTAACTCCCTTCCCACCTACCCAAACACTCCTAAATCCCCCCAAAGATCCCCCCAAATTCCCCAAAATACCCCCAAACTCCCCCATAACCCTCCCCATCACCCCAAGTCCCTCCAAAAATCCCTCAAATCCCCCCCAAACCCCCAAAATTCCCCCCAAATCCTCCCTCAACCATCCCTCAGCCCCCTCCCCACCACCCCAAACACCCCCAAAAAACCCCAAATCCCCCGCAAAGCTCCATATCGGGCAGGCCACCACTCTCCATCCCTGTCCCCACTTCCAGCCCGCGCCCCATCACCCCAAATCCCCCTAAAGGCTCCAAAAAGAACCCTAAAATCACCCAAAATCCCCTAAAAATCTCTCCTAACCACACCCAGCTCCCTCCGAATCACACCAAACACTCCCCAAACCCCCCAAAACGTCCCCAAATCCCCCGACCCTCCCTCAATCCTCTCTCCACCACCCCAAAATCCCCCAAAATCCTGAATTTCCCCCTAAACACTCCCCGCCCCATCTCCTCCACCCCAAACACCCCCAAAACGTCCCAAAATCCACCCCAAACCTCCTCAAAATTTCCCCAAAACCCCCCTAACCATCCCCCAGCCCCCTCCCCATCACCCCAAACACCCCCAAATCCCCCAAAAAACCCCAAATCTCCCCCAAATCCCCCCAAATACCCCAAAATCTCCCCTAACCATCCCTCAACCCCCTCCCCATCACCCCAAACACCCCCAAATCCCCCAAAAAACCCCAAATTCCCCCAAAATCTCCCTCAACCATCCCTCAACCCCCTCCCCATCACCCCAAACACCCCCAAATCCCCCAAAAAACCCCAAATCTCCCCCAAATCCCCCCAAATACCCCAAAATCTCCCTCAACCATCCCTCAACCCCGTCCCCATCACCCCAAATCCCCCCCCAAATCCCAAAATCTCCCCCAAATCCCCCCAAAAACCCACCAAACCCCAAAATCCCCCCCAAATCCCCCAGAAATCCCCCCCAAAATCCCTACCGGGCAGGCCGGCGCTCTCGGTGCCGACGCTCGGCGGCAGCGGCGGCGCCGGGGGAGGCCCCGGGGGTGGCAGCGGCAGCGGCGGTGACGACGACGACGCCAAGGACGGCGTCACCTCGGGAGCCACCACGGTGACCTGAGTGCATTTGCCGTAGAGATCCACCACGGCCCAGACGCGCGGGGGCAGCCCTGCCGCGGCCACGCCCCAATCGCGGCCGTTGACCCAAAGGCGCAGCTCGCCCCCGGCCGTGGCCTGGACCCCCACGCGGTCACCCTCGCCCAGAGCGTCCAGGTCCGGCCCGAAATCCTCGCGCAGGGAGCGTCCGTCGCGCAGCACCGAGCAGCCCGACACCACCCACGAGCCGCCCCGCAGCCCCGTGGCCGAGCTGGGGAACTCGAGCTCCGCGGGGTCCAGCGCCGTGACACCGACCTCGATGGAGCCGCTCCAGGAGTTGACCTAAAAATGAGAAAAAATGGGAAAATTAGTGAAAAAATGGGGAAAAAATGAGAAAAAATGGGGTTAAAATAGTGAAAAATGGCAGAAAAATGGGTTAAAATGGGGAAAAAACATGGAGGTTAAAGTGGAGAATTGGGGGTCCAGAGTGGTGACTCCAGCCTTGAGGGAGCCGCTCCAGGAGTTGACCTGGAAACGAGAAGAAATGGAGAAAACATGGGTTAAAATGGGAAAAAATGGGTTAAAATGGGGGAAAAATGGGATAAAAAGGCATAAAAATAAAGGTTATAGTGGAGCGTTAGGGGTCCAGGGCGGTGACCCCAACCTCGATGGAGCCGCTCCACGAGTTGATCTAAAAACGAGAAAAAATGGGAAAATTAGTGAAAAAAATGGGGGAAAAATGGGTTAAAATGGGGAAAAACGAGAAAAAAATAGGGTTAAAATGGAGAAAAATTGGGTTAAAATGGGGAAAAAATGGAGGATGGAGCAGAGGATTGGGGGTCCAGGGCAGTGACCCCAACCTCAATGGAGCCGCTCCAGGAGTTGACCTGGGAACGACAAAAAATGGGAAAACTAGTGAAAAAATGGGGAAAAAATGAGAAAAAATGGGGAAAAAATGGGGAAAATTAGAGGAAAAAATGGGTTAGAATGGGATAAAACCAGAGATTAGAGTGGGGGCTTGGG
>JAWUZG010001340.1:0-22840 GCA_036785705.1 Acanthornis magna
ACTTAGAGGAAATAATATAGAGTTAGACAGAGAAAAGAGGTCTGGAAATAGAGGAAATAATATAGAGTTAGAAAGAGAGGGCTGGAAATAGAGGAAATAATATAGAGTTAGACAGAGAAAAGAGGGCTGGAAATAGAGGAAATAATATAGAGTTAGACAGAGAAAAGAGGGCTGGAAATAGAGGAAATAATATAGAGTTAGACAGAGAAAAGAGGGCTAGACTTAGAGGAAATAATATAGAGTTAGACAGAGAAAAGACGGCTGGAAATAGAGGAAATAATATAGAGTTAGACAGAGAAAAGAGGGCTGGAAATAGAGGAAATAATATAGAGTTAGACAGAGAAAAGAGGGCTGGAAATAGAGGAAATAATATAGAGTTAGACAGAGAAAAGAGGGCTGGAAATAGAGGAAATAATATAGAGTTAGACAGAGAAAAGAGGGCTGGAAATAGAGGAAATAATATAGAGTTAGACAGAGAAAAGAGGGCTAGACTTAGAGGAAATAATATAGAGTTAGACAGAGAAAAGAGGGCTAGACTTAGAGGAAATAATATAGAGTTAGACAGAGAAAAGAGGGCTGGACTTAGAGGAAATAATATAGAGTTAGAAAAAGAGGGCTGGAAATAGAGGAAATAATATAGAGTTAGACAGAGAAAAGAGGGCTGGAAATAGAGGAAATAATATAGAGTTAGACAGAGAAAAGAGGGCTGGAAAAATAGAGGAAATAATATAGAGTTAGACAGAGAAAAGAGGGCTGGAAATAGAGGAAATAATATAGAGTTAGACAGAGAAAAGAGGGCTGGAAATAGAGGAAATAATATAGAGTTAGACAGAGAAAAGAGGGCTGGAAATAGAGGAAATAATATAGAGTTAGAGAAAAGAGGGCTGGAAATAGAGGAAATAATATAGAGTTAGACGGAGAAAAGAGGGCTGGAAATAGAGGAAATAATATAGAGTTAGACAGAGAAAAGACGGCTGCAAATAGAGGAAATAATATAGAGTTAGACAGAGAAAAGAGGGCTAGAAATAGAGGAAATAATATAGAGTTAGACAGAGAAAAGAGGGCTGGAAATAGAGGAAATAATATAGAGTTAGACAGAGAAAGAGGGCTGGAAAGAGAGGAAATAATATAGAGTTAGACAGAGAAAAGAGGGCTGGAAATAGAGGAAATAATATAGAGTTAGACAGAGAAAAGAGGGCTAGACTTAGAGGAAATAATATAGAGTTAGACAGAGAAAAGAGGGCTAGACTTAGAGGAAATAATATAGAGTTAGACAGAGAAAAGAGGGCTGGACTTAGAGGAAATAATATAGAGTTAGACAGAGAAAAGAGGGCTAGACTTAGAGGAAATAATATAGAGTTAGACAGAGAAAAGAGGGCTAGACTTAGAGGAAATAATATAGAGTTAGACAGAGAAAAGAGGGCTAGACTTCGAGGAAATAATATAGATTTAGACAGAGAAAAGAGGGCTAGAAATAGAGGAAATAATATAGAGTTAGACAGAGAAAAGAGGGCTGGAAATAGAGGAAATAATATAGAGTTAGACAGAGAAAAGAGGGCTGGAAATAGAGGAAATAATATAGAGTTAGACAGAGAAAAGAGGGCTAGAAATAGAGGAAATAATATAGAGTTAGACAGAGAAAAGATGGCTGGAAATAGAGGAAATAATATAGAGTTAGACAGAGAAAAGAGGGCTGGAAATAGAGGAAATAATATAGAGTTAGACAGAGAAAAGAGGGCTGGAAATAGAGGAAATAATATAGAGTTAGACAGAGAAAAGTGGGCTAGACTTAGAGGAAATAATATAGAGTTAGACAGAGAAAAGAGGGCTGGACTTAGAGGAAATAATATAGAGTTAGACAGAGAAAAGAGGGCTAGACTTAGAGGAAATAATATAGAGTTAGACAGAGAAAAGAGGGCTGGAAATAGAGGAAATAATATAGAGTTAGACAGAGAAAAGAGGGCTGGAAATAGAGGAAATAATATAGAGTTAGACAGAGAAAAGAGGGCTAGACTTAGAGGAAATAATATAGAGTTAGACAGAGAAAAGAGGGCTAGACTTAGAGGAAATAATATAGAGTTAGACAGAGAAAAGAGGGCTGGACTTAGAGGAAATAATATAGAGTTAGACAGAGAAAAGAGGGCTAGACTTAGAGGAAATAATATAGAGTTAGACAGAGAAAAGAGGGCTAGACTTAGAGGAAATAATATAGAGTTAGACAGAGAAAAGAGGGCTGGAAATAGAGGAAATAATATAGAGTTAGACAGAGAAAAGAGGGCTGGAAATAGAGGAAATAATATAGAGTTAGACAGAGAAAAGAGGGCTGGAAATAGAGGAAATAATATAGAGTTAGAGAAAAGAGGGCTAGACTTAGAGGAAATAATATAGAGTTAGACAGAGAAAAGAGGGCTAGACTTAGAGGAAATAATATAGAGTTAGACAGAGAAAAGAGGGCTAGACTTAGAGGAAATAATATAGAGTTAGACAGAGAAAAGAGGGCTAGAAATAGAGGAAATAATATAGAGTTAGACAGAGAAAAGAGGGCTAGACTTAGAGGAAATAATATAGAGTTAGACAGAGAAAAGACGGCTGGAAATAGAGGAAATAATATAGAGTTAGACAGAGAAAAGAGGGCTGGAAATAGAGGAAATAATATAGAGTTAGACAGAAAGAGGGTTAGACTTAGAGGAAATAATATAGAGTTAGACAGAGAAAAGAGGTCTGGAAATAGAGGAAATAATATAGAGTTAGAAAGAGATGGCTGGAAATAGAGGAAATAATATAGAGTTAGACAGAGAAAAGACGGCTGGAAATAGAGGAAATAATATAGAGTTAGACAGAGAAAAGAGGGCTGGAAATAGAGGAAATAATATAGAGTTAGACAGAGAAAAGAGGGCTAGAAATAGAGGAAATAATATAGAGTTAGACAGAGAAAAGAGGGCTGGAAATAGAGGAAATAATATAGAGTTAGACAGAGAAAAGAGGGCTGAAATAGAGGAAATAATATAGAGTTAGACAGAGAAAAGAGGGCTGGAAATAGAGGAAATAATATAGAGTTAGACAGAGAAAAGAGGGCTAGACTTAGAGGAAATAATATAGAGTTAGACAGAGAAAAGAGGGCTAGACTTAGAGGAAATAATATAGAGTTAGACAGAGAAAAGAGGGCTGGAACTAGAGGAAATAATATAGAGTTAGACAGAGAAAAGAGGGCTAGACTTAGAGGAAATAATATAGAGTTAGACAGAGAAAAGAGGGCTGGACTTAGAGGAAATAATATAGAGTTAGACAGAGAAAGAGGGCTGAAATAGAGGAAATAATATAGAGTTAGACAGAGAAAAGAGGGCTGGACTTAGAGGAAATAATATAGAGTTAGACAGAGAAAAGAGGGCTAGACTTAGAGGAAATAATATAGAGTTAGACAGAGAAAAGAGGGCTGAGAATAGAGGAAATAATATAGAGTTAGACAGAGAAAAGAGGGCTGGAAATAGAGGAAATAATATAGAGTTAGACAGAGAAAAGAGGGCTGGAAATAGAGGAAATAATATAGAGTTAGACAGAGAAAAGAGGGCTGGAAATAGAGGAAATAATATAGAGTTAGACAGAGAAAAGAGGGCTGGAAATAGAGGAAATAATATAGAGTTAGACAGAGAAAAGAGGGCTGGAAATAGAGGAAATAATATAGAGTTAGACAGAGAAAAGAGGGCTAGGCTTAGAGGAAATAATATAGAGTTAGACAGAGAAAAGAGGGCTGGAAATAGAGGAAATAATATAGAGTTAGAAGAGAAAGAGGGCTGGAAATAGAGGAAATAATATAGAGTTAGACAGAGAAAAGAGGGCTGAAATAGAGGAAATAATATAGAGTTAGACAGAGAAAAGAGGGCTGGAAATAGAGGAAATAATATAGAGTTAGACAGAGAAAAGAGGGCTAGGCTTAGAGGAAATAATATAGAGTTAGACAGAGAAAAGAGGGCTGGAAATAGAGGAAATAATATAGAGTTAGAGAAAAGAGGGCTGGAAATAGAGGAAATAATATAGAGTTAGACAGAGAAAAGAGGCTGCAAATAGAGGAAATAATATAGAGTTAGACAGAGAAAAGAGGGCTAGGAAATAGAGGAAATAATATAGAGTTAGACAGAGAAAAGAGGGCTGGAAATAGAGGAAATAATATAGAGTTAGACAGAGAAAGAGGGCTGGAAATAGAGGAAATCATATAGAGTTAGACAGAGAAAAGAGGGCTGGAAATAGAGGAAATAATATAGAGTTAGACAGAGAAAAGAGGGCTGGAAATAGAGGAAATAATATAGAGTTAGACAGAGAAAAGAGGGTGGAAATAGAGGAAATAATATAGAGTTAGACAGAGAGAAAAGTGGCTAGACTTAGAGGAAATAATATAGAGTTAGACAGAGAAAAGAGGGCTGGACTTAGAGGAAATAATATAGAGTTAGACAGAGAAAAGAGGGCTAGGACTTAGAGGAAATAATATAGAGTTAGACAGAGAAAAGAGGGCTGGAAATAGAGGAAATAATATAGAGTTAGACAGAGAAAAGAGGGCTGGAAATAGAGGAAATAATATAGAGTTAGACAGAGAAAAGAGGGCTAGACTTAGAGGAAATAATATAGAGTTAGACAGAGAAAAGAGGGCTAGACTTAGAGGAAATAATATAGAGTTAGACAGAGAAAAGACGGCTGGACTTAGAGGAAATAATATAGAGTTAGACAGAGAAAAGAGGGCTAGACTTAGAGGAAATAATATAGAGTTAGACAGAGAAAAGAGGGCTAGAAATAGAGGAAATAATATAGAGTTAGACAGAGAAAAGAGGGCTGGAAATAGAGGAAATAATATAGAGTTAGACAGAGAAAAGAGGGCTGGAAATAGAGGAAATAATATAGAGTTAGACAGAGAAAAGAGGGCTGGAAATAGAGGAAATAATATAGAGTTAGACAGAGAAAAGAGGGCTGGAAATAGAGGAAATAATATAGAGTTAGACAGAGAAAAGAGGGCTGGAAATAGAGGAAATAATATAGAGTTAGACAGAGAAAAGAGGGCTAGGCTTAGAGGAAATAATATAGAGTTAGACAGAGAAAAGAGGGCTGGAAATAGAGGAAATAATATAGAGTTAGAGAAAAGAGGGCTGGAAATAGAGGAAATAATATAGAGTTAGACAGAGAAAAGAGGGCTGGAAATAGAGGAAATAATATAGAGTTAGACAGAGAAAAGAGGGCTGGAAATAGAGGAAATAATATAGAGTTAGACAGAGAAAAGAGGGCTAGAAATAGAGGAAATAATATAGAGTTAGACAGAGAAAAGATGGCTGGAAATAGAGGAAATAATATAGAGTTAGACAGAGAAAAGAGGGCTGGAAATAGAGGAAATAATATAGAGTTAGACAGAGAAAAGAGGGCTGGAAATAGAGGAAATAATATAGAGTTAGACAGAGAAAAGAGGGCTGGAAATAGAGGAAATAATATAGAGTTAGACAGAGAAAAGAGGGCTAGACTTAGAGGAAATAATATAGAGTTAGACAGAGAAAAGAGGGCTGGAAATAGAGGAAATAATATAGAGTTAGACAGAGAAAAGAGGGCTGGAAATAGAGGAAATAATATAGAGTTAGACAGAGAAAAGAGGGCTAGACTTAGAGGAAATAATATAGAGTTAGACAGAGAAAAGAGGGCTAGACTTAGAGGAAATAATATAGAGTTAGACAGAGAAAAGAGGGCTGGACTTAGAGGAAATAATATAGAGTTAGACAGAGAAAAGAGGGCTAGACTTAGAGGAAATAATATAGAGTTAGACAGAGAAAAGAGGGCTAGACTTAGAGGAAATAATATAGAGTTAGACAGAGAAAAGAGGGCTAGACTTAGAGGAAATAATATAGAGTTAGACAGAGAAAAGAGGGCTAGAAATAGAGGAAATAATATAGAGTTAGACAGAGAAAAGAGGGCTGGATATAGAGGAAATAATATAGAGTTAGACAGAGAAAAGAGGGCTGGAAATAGAGGAAATAATATAGAGTTAGACAGAGAAAAGAGGGCTAGACTTAGAGGAAATAATAAAGAGTTAGACAGAGAAAAGAGGGCTGGAAATAGAGGAAATAATATAGAGTTAGACAGAGAAAGAGGGCTGGAAATAGAGGAAATAATATAGAGTTAGACAGAGAAAAGAGGGCTTGAAATAGAGGAAATAATATAGAGTTAGACAGAGAAAAGAGGGCTGGAAATAGAGGAAATAATATAGAGTTAGACAGAGAAAAGAGGGCTGGAAATAGAGGAAATAATATAGAGTTAGACAGAGAAAAGAGGGCTAGACTTAGAGGAAATAATATAGAGTTAGACAGAGAAAAGAGGGCTAGACTTAGAGGAAATAATATAGAGTTAGACAGAGAAAAGAGGGCTAGACTTAGAGGAAATAATATAGAGTTAGACAGAGAAAAGGGGCTGGACTTAGAGGAAATAATATAGAGTTAGAAAAAGAGGGCTGGAAATAGAGGAAATAATATAGAGTTAGACAGAGAAAAGAGGGCTGGAAATAGAGGAAATAATATAGAGTTAGACAGAGAAAAGAGGGCTAGACTTAGAGGAAATAATATAGAGTTAGACAGAGAAAAGACGGCTGGAAATAGAGGAAATAATATAGAGTTAGACAGAGAAAAGAGGGCTGGAAATAGAGGAAATAATATAGAGTTAGACAGAGAAAAGAGGGCTGGAAATAGAGGAAATAATATAGAGTTAGACAGAGAAAAGAGGGCTGGAAATAGAGGAAATAATATAGAGTTAGACAGAGAAAAGAGGGCTGGAAATAGAGGAAATAATATAGAGTTAGACAGAGAAAAGAGGGCTAGACTTAGAGGAAATAATATAGAGTTAGACATAGAAAAGAGGGCTGGAAATAGAGGAAATAATATAGAGTTAGAGAAAAGAGGGCTGGAAATAGAGGAAATAATATAGAGTTAGACAGAGAAAAGAGGGCTGGAAATAGAGGAAATAATATAGAGTTAGACAGAGAAAAGAGGGCTGGAAATAGAGGAAATAATATAGAGTTAGACAGAGAAAAGAGGGCTAGACTTAGAGGAAATAATATAGAGTTAGACAGAGAAAAGAGGGCTAGACTTAGAGGAAATAATATAGAGTTAGACAGAGAAAAGAGGGCTAGACTTAGAGGAAATAATATAGAGTTAGACAGAGAAAAGAGGGCTAGAAATAGAGGAAATAATATAGAGTTAGACAGAGAAAAGAGGGCTGGACTTAGAGGAAATAATATAGAGTTAGACAGAGAAATAGCGCTGGAAATAGAGGAAATAATATAGAGTTAGACAGAGAAAAGAGGGCTGGAAATAGAGGAAATAATATAGAGTTAGACAGAGAAAAGAGGGCTGGAAATAGAGGAAATAATATAGAGTTAGACAGAGAAAAGAGGGCTAGACTTAGAGGAAATAATATAGAGTTAGACAGAGAAAAGAGGGCTGGAAATAGAGGAAATAATATAGAGTTAGACAGAGAAACGAGGGCTGGAAATAGAGGAAATAATATAGAGTTAGACAGAGAAAAGAGGGCTGGAAATAGAGGAAATAATATAGAGTTAGACAGAGAAAAGAGGGCTAGACTTAGAGGAAATAATATAGAGTTAGACAGAGAAAAGAGGGCTGGAAATAGAGGAAATAATATAGAGTTAGAGAAAAGAGGGCTGGAAATAGAGGAAATAATATAGAGTTAGACAGAGAAAAGAGGGCTGGAAATAGAGGAAATAATATAGAGTTAGACAGAGAAAAGAGGGCTGGAAATAGAGGAAATAATATAGAGTTAGACAGAGAAAAGAGGGCTAGACTTAGAGGAAATAATATAGAGTTAGACAGAGAAAAGAGGGCTAGACTTAGAGGAAATAATATAGAGTTAGACAGAGAAAAGAGGGCTCGACTTAGAGGAAATAATATAGAGTTAGACAGAGAAAAGAGGGCTGGACTTAGAGGAAATAATATAGAGTTAGAAAAAGAGGGCTGGAAATAGAGGAAATAATATAGAGTTAGACAGAGAAAGAGGGCTGGAAATAGAGGAAATAATATAGAGTTAGACAGAGAAAAGAGGGCTGGAAATAGAGGAAATAATATAGAGTTAGACAGAGAAAAGAGGGCTAGACTTAGAGGAAATAATATAGAGTTAGACAGAGAAAAGACGGCTGGAAATAGAGGAAATAATATAGAGTTAGACAGAGAAAAGAGGGCTAGACTTAGAGGAAATAATATAGAGTTAGACAGAGAAAAGAGGGCTAGACTTAGAGGAAATAATATAGAGTTAGACAGAGAAAAGAGGGCTAGACTTAGAGGAAATAATATAGAGTTAGACAGAGAAAAGAGGGCTGGAAATAGAGGAAATAATATAGAGTTAGACAGAGAAAAGAGGGCTGGACTTAGAGGAAATAATATAGAGTTAGAAAAAGAGGGCTGGAAATAGAGGAAATAATATAGAGTTAGACAGAGAAAGAGGGCTGGAAATAGAGGAAATAATATAGAGTTAGACAGAGAAAAGAGGGCTGGAAATAGAGGAAATAATATAGAGTTAGACAGAGAAAAGAGGGCTAGACTTAGAGGAAATAATATAGAGTTAGACAGAGAAAAGAGGGCTGGAAATAGAGGAAATAATATAGAGTTAGACAGAGAAAAGAGGGCTGGAAATAGAGGAAATAATATAGCGTTAGACAGAGAAAAGTGGGCTGGAAATAGAGGAAATAATATAGAGTTAGACAGAGAAAAGAGGGCTGGAAATAGAGGAAATAATATAGAGTTAGACAGAGAAAAGAGGGCTAGACTTAGAGGAAATAATATAGAGTTAGACAGAGAAAAGAGGGCTAGACTTAGAGGAAATAATATAGAGTTAGACAGAGAAAAGAGGGCTGGAAATAGAGGAAATAATATAGAGTTAGACAGAGAAAAGAGGGCTGGACTTAGAGGAAATAATATAGAGTTAGAAAAAGAGGGCTGGAAATAGAGGAAATAATATAGAGTTAGACAGAGAAAGAGGGCTGGAAATAGAGGAAATAATATAGAGTTAGACAGAGAAAAGAGGGCTGGAAATAGAGGAAATAATATAGAGTTAGACAGAGAAAAGAGGGCTAGACTTAGAGGAAATAATATAGAGTTAGACAGAGAAAAGACGGCTGGAAATAGAGGAAATAATATAGAGTTAGACAGAGAAAAGAGGGCTGGAAATAGAGGAAATAATATAGCGTTAGACAGAGAAAAGTGGGCTGGAAATAGAGGAAATAATATAGAGTTAGACAGAGAAAAGAGGGCTGGAAATAGAGGAAATAATATAGAGTTAGACAGAGAAAAGAGGGCTAGACTTAGAGGAAATAATATAGAGTTAGACAGAGAAAAGAGGGCTAGACTTAGAGGAAATAATATAGAGTTAGACAGAGAAAAGAGGGCTGGAAATAGAGGAAATAATATAGAGTTAGACAGAGAAAAGATGGCTGGAAATAGAGGAAATAATATAGAGTTAGACAGAGAAAAGAGGGCTGGAAATAGAGGAAATAATATAGAGTTAGACAGAGAAAAGAGGGCTAGACTTAGAGGAAATAATATAGAGTTAGACAGAGAAAAGAGGGCTGGAAATAGAGGAAATAATATAGAGTTAGAGAAAAGAGGGCTGGAAATAGAGGAAATAATATAGAGTTAGACAGAGAAAAGAGGGCTGGAAATAGAGGAAATAATATAGAGTTAGACAGAGAAAAGAGGGCTGGAAATAGAGGAAATAATATAGAGTTAGAAAGAGAAAAGAGGGCTGGACTTAGAGGAAATAATATAGAGTTAGACAGAGAAAAGAGGGCTGGAAATAGAGGAAATAATATAGAGTTAGACAGAGAAAAGAGGGCTGGAAATAGAGGAAATAATATAGCGTTAGACAGAGAAAAGTGGGCTGGAAATAGAGGAAATAATATAGAGTTAGACAGAGAAAAGAGGGCTGGAAATAGAGGAAATAATATAGAGTTAGACAGAGAAAAGAGGGCTAGACTTAGAGGAAATAATATAGAGTTAGACAGAGAAAAGAGGGCTAGACTTAGAGGAAATAATATAGAGTTAGACAGAGAAAAGAGGGCTGGAAATAGAGGAAATAATATAGAGTTAGACAGAGAAAAGAGGGCTGGACTTAGAGGAAATAATATAGAGTTAGAAAAAGAGGGCTGGAAATAGAGGAAATAATATAGAGTTAGACAGAGAAAGAGGGCTGGAAATAGAGGAAATAATATAGAGTTAGACAGAGAAAAGAGGGCTGGAAATAGAGGAAATAATATAGAGTTAGACAGAGAAAAGAGGGCTAGACTTAGAGGAAATAATATAGAGTTAGACAGAGAAAAGACGGCTGGAAATAGAGGAAATAATATAGAGTTAGACAGAGAAAAGAGGGCTGGAAATAGAGGAAATAATATAGCGTTAGACAGAGAAAAGTGGGCTGGAAATAGAGGAAATAATATAGAGTTAGACAGAGAAAAGAGGGCTGGAAATAGAGGAAATAATATAGAGTTAGACAGAGAAAAGAGGGCTAGACTTAGAGGAAATAATATAGAGTTAGACAGAGAAAAGAGGGCTAGACTTAGAGGAAATAATATAGAGTTAGACAGAGAAAAGAGGGCTGGAAATAGAGGAAATAATATAGAGTTAGACAGAGAAAAGATGGCTGGAAATAGAGGAAATAATATAGAGTTAGACAGAGAAAAGAGGGCTGGAAATAGAGGAAATAATATAGAGTTAGACAGAGAAAAGAGGGCTAGACTTAGAGGAAATAATATAGAGTTAGACAGAGAAAAGAGGGCTGGAAATAGAGGAAATAATATAGAGTTAGAGAAAAGAGGGCTGGAAATAGAGGAAATAATATAGAGTTAGACAGAGAAAAAGAGGGCTGGAAAATAGAGGAAATAATATAGAGTTAGACAGAGAGAAAGAGGGCTGGAAATAGAGGAAATAATATAGAGTTAGAAAGAGAAAAGAGGGCTGGACTTAGAGGAAATAATATAGAGTTAGACAGAGAAAAGAGGGCTGGAAATAGAGGAAATAATATAGAGTTAGACAGAGAAAAGAGGGCTGGAAATAGAGGAAATAATATAGAGTTAGACAGAGAAAAGAGGGCTGGAAATAGAGGAAATAATATAGAGTTAGACAGAGAAAAGAGGGCTGAAATAGAGGAAATAATATAGAGTAGACGGAGAAAGAGGGCTGGAAATAGAGGAAATAATATAGAGTTAGACAGAGAAAAGAGGGCTGGAAATAGAGGAAATAATATAGAGTTAGACAGAGAAAAGAGGGCTAGACTTAGAGGAATAATATAGAGTTAGACAGAGAAAAGAGGGCTAGACTTAGAGGAAATAATATAGAGTTAGACAGAGAAAAGAGGGCTGGAAATAGAGGAAATAATATAGAGTTAGACAGAGAAAAGAGGGCTAGACTTAGAGGAAATAATATAGAGTTAGACAGAGAAAAGAGGGCCGGAAATAGAGGAAATAATATAGAGTTAGACAGAGAAAGAGGGCTGGAAATAGAGGAAATAATATAGAGTTAGACAGAGAAAAGAGGGCTAGACTTAGAGGAAATAATATAGAGTTAGACAGAGAAAAGAGGGCTGGACTAGAGGAAATAATATAGGTTAGAGAAAAGAGGGCTGGAAATAGAGGAAATAATATAGAGTTAGACAGAGAATAGAAGGGCTGGAAATAGAGGAAATAATATAGAGTTAGACAGAGAAAAGAGGGCTAGGAAATAGAGGAAATAATATAGAGTTAGACAGAGAAAAGAGGGCTGGAAATAGAGGAAATAATATAGAGTTAGACAGAGAAAAGAGGGCTGGAAATAGAGGAAATAATATAGAGTTAGACAGAGAAAAGAGGGCTGGAAATAGAGGAAATAATATAGAGTTAGACAGAGAAAAGAGGGCTGGAAATAGAGGAAATAATATAGAGTTAGACAGAGAAAAGAGGGCTGGAAATAGAGGAAATAATATAGAGTTAGACAGAGAAAGAGGGCTGAATAGAGGAAATAATATAGAGTTAGACAGAGAAAAGAGGGCTAGACTTAGAGGAAATAATATAGAGTTAGACAGAGAAAAGAGGGCTGGAAATAGAGGAAATAATATAGAGTTAGACAGAGAAAAGAGGGCTGGAAATAGAGGAAATAATATAGAGTTAGACAGAGAAAAGAGGGCTGGAAATAGAGGAAATAATATAGAGTTAGACAGAGAAAAGACGGCTGAAATAGAGGAAATAATATAGAGTTAGACAGAGAAAAGAGGGCTGGAAATAGAGGAAATAATATAGAGTTAGACAGAGAAAAGAGGGCTAGACTTAGAGGAAATAATATAGAGTTAGACAGAGAAAAGAGGGCTAGAACTTAGAGGAAATAATATAGAGTTAGACAGAGAAAAGAGGGCTGGAAATAGAGGAAATAATATAGAGTTAGACAGAGAAAGAGGGCTGGAAATAGAGGAAATAATATAGAGTTAGACAGAGAAAAGAGGGCTGGAAATAGAGGAAATAATATAGAGTTAGACAGAGAAAAGAGGGCTAGACTTAGAGGAAATAATATAGAGTTAGACAGAGAAAAGAGGGCTAGACTTAGAGGAAATAATATAGAGTTAGACAGAGAAAAGAGGGCTGGAAATAGAGGAAATAATATAGAGTTAGACAGAGAAAGAGGGCTAGACTTAGAGGAAATAATATAGAGTTAGAAAGAGAAAAGACGGCTAGACTTAGAGGAAATATATAGAGTTTAGACAGAGAAAAGAGGGCTAGACTTAGAGGAAATAATATAGAGTTAGACAGAGAAAAGAGGGCTAGACTTAGAGGAAATAATATAGAGTTAGACAGAGAAAAGAGGGCTAGAAATAGAGGAAATAATATAGAGTTAGACAGAGAAAAGAGGGCTGGAATAGAGGAAATAATATAGAGTTAGACAGAGAAAAGAGGGCTGGAAATAGAGGAAATAATATAGAGTTAGACAGAGAAAAGTGGGCTAGACTCAGCGGAAATAATATAGAGTTAGACAGAGAAAAGAGGGCTGGACTTAGAGGAAATAATATAGAGTTAGACAGAGAAAAGAGGGCCTAGACTTAGAGGAAATAATATGGAGTTAGACAGAGAAAAGAGGGCTGGACTTAGAGGAAATAATATAGAGTTAGACAGAGAAAAGAGGGCTGGAAATAGAGGAAATAATATAGAGTTAGACAGAGAAAAGAGGGCTGGAAATAGAGGAAATAATATAGAGTTAGACAGAGAAAAGAGGGCTGGAAATAGAGGAAATAATATAGAGTTAGACAGAGAAAAGACGGCTGGAAATAGAGGAAATAATATAGAGTTAGACAGAGAAAAGAGGGCTAGACTTAGAGGAAATAATATAGAGTTAGACAGAGAAAAGAGGGCTGGAAATAGAGGAAATAATATAGAGTTAGACAGAGAAAAGAGGGCTAGACTTAGAGGAAATAATATAGAGTTAGACAGAGAAAAGAGGGCTAGACTTAGAGGAAATAATATAGAGTTAGACAGAGAAAAGAGGGCTAGACTTAGAGGAAATAATATAGAGTTAGAAAAAGAGGGCTGAAATAGAGGAAATAATATAGAGTTAGACAGAGAAAAGAGGGCTGGAAATAGAGGAAATAATATAGAGTTAGACAGAGAAAAGAGGGCTGGAAATAGAGGAAATAATATAGAGTTAGACAGAGAAAAGAGGGCTGGACTTAGAGGAAATAATATAGAGTTAGACAGAGAAAGAGGGCTGGAAATAGAGGAAATAATATAGAGTTAGACAGAGAAAAGAGGGCTAGACTTAGAGGAAATAATATAGAGTTAGACAGAGAAAAGAGGGCTGGACTTAGAGGAAATAATATAGGGTTAGAAAAAGAGGGCTGGAAATAGAGGAAATAATATAGAGTTAGACAGAGAAAAGAGGGCTGGAAATAGAGGAAATAATATAGAGTTAGACAGAGAAAAGAGGGCTAGACTTAGAGGAAATAATATAGAGTTAGACAGAGAAAAGAGGGCTGAAATAGAGGAAATAATATAGAGTTAGACAGAGAAAAGAGGGCTGGAAATAGAGGAAATAATATAGAGTTAGACAGAGAAAAGAGGGCTGGAAATAGAGGAAATAATATAGAGTTAGACAGAGAAAAGAGGGCTGGAAATAGAGGAAATAATATAGAGTTAGACAGAGAAAAGAGGGCTGGAAATAGAGGAAATAATATAGAGTTAGACAGAGAAAAGAGGGCTGGAAATAGAGGAAAATAATATAGAGTTAGACAGAGAAAAGAGGGCTAGACTTAGAGGAAATAATATAGAGTTAGACAGAGAAAAGAGGGCTGGAAATAGAGGAAATAATATAGAGTTAGACAGAGAAAAGAGGGCTAGGAAATAGAGGAAATAATATAGAGTTAGACAGAGAAAGAGGGCTGGACTTAGAGGAAATAATATAGAGTTAGACAGAGAAAAGAGGGCTGGAAATAGAGGAAATAATATAGAGTTAGACAGAGAAAAGAGGGCTGGACTTAGAGGAAATAATATAGAGTTAGACAGAGAAAAGAGGGCTTGGAAATAGAGGAAATAATATAGAGTTAGACAGAGAAAGAGGGCTAGACTTAGAGGAAATAATATAGAGTTAGACAGAGAAAAGAGGGCTAGGAAATAGAGGAAATAATATAGAGTTAGACAGAGAAAAGAGGGCTGGAAATAGAGGAAATAATATAGAGTTAGACAGAGAAAGAGGGCTGGACTTAGAGGAAATAATATAGAGTTAGACAGAGAAAAGACGGGCTAGACTTAGAGGAAATAATATAGAGTTAGACAGAGAAAAGAGGGCTAGACTTAGAGGAAATAATATAGAGTTAGACAGAGAAAAGAGGGCTAGACTTAGAGGAAATAATATAGAGTTAGACAGAGAAAAGAGGGCTGGAAATAGAGGAAATAATATAGAGTTAGACAGAGAAAAGAGGGCTGGAAATAGAGGAAATAATATAGAGTTAGACAGAGAAAAGAGGGCTGGAAATAGAGGAAATAATATAGAGTTAGACAGAGAAAAGAGGGCTAGGACTTAGAGGAAATAATATAGAGTTAGACAGAGAAAAGAGGCTGACTTAGAGGAAATAATATAGAGTTAGACAGAGAAAAGAGGGCTAGACTTAGAGGAAATAATATAGAGTTAGACAGAGAAAAGAGGGCTGAACTTAGAGGAAATAATATAGAGTTAGACAGAGAAAAGAGGGCTGGAAATAGAGGAAATAATATAGAGTAGACAGAGAAAAGAGGGCTGGAAATAGAGGAAATAATATAGAGTTAGACAGAGAAAAGAGGGCTGGAAATAGAGGAAATAATATAGAGTTAGACAGAGAAAAGAGGGCTGGAAATAGAGGAAATAATTATAGAGTTAGACAGAGAAAAGAGGGCTAGACTTAGAGGAAATAATATAGAGTTAGACAGAGAAAAGACGGCTAGACTTAGAGGAAATAATATAGAGTTAGACAGAGAAAAGAGGGCTAGACTTAGAGGAAATAATATAGAGTTAGACAGAGAAAAGAGGGCTAGACTTAGAGGAAATAATATAGAGTTAGACAGAGAAAAGAGGGCTGGAAATAGAGGAAATAATATAGAGTTAGACAGAGAAAAGAGGGCTAGACTTAGAGGAAATAATATAGAGTTAGACAGAGAAAAGAGGGCTAGAAATAGAGGAAATAATATAGAGTTAGACAGAGAAAAGAGGGCTGGAAATAGAGGAAATAATATAGAGTTAGACAGAGAAAAGAGGGCTGGACTTAGAGGAAATAATATAGAGTTAGACAGAGAAAAGTGGCTAGACTCAGCGGAAATAATATAGAGTTAGACAGAGAAAAGAAGGGCTGGACTTAGAGGAAATAATATAGAGTTAGACAGAGAAAAGAGGGCTAGACTAGAGGAAATAATATGGAGTTAGACAGAGAAAAGAGGGCTAGACTTAGAGGAAATAATATAGAGTTAGACAGAGGAAAAGAGGGCTGGAAATAGAGGAAATAATATAGAGTTAGACAGAGGAAAAGAGGGCTGGAAATAGAGGAAATAATATAGAGTTAGACAGAAAAAGAGGGCTGGAATAGAGGAAATAATATAGAGTTAGACAGAGAAAAGAGGGCTGGAAATAGAGGAAATAATATAGAGTTAGACAGAGAAAAGTGCGCTAGACATAGAGGAAATAATATAGAGTTAGACAGAGAAAAGAGGGCTGGAAATAGAGGAAATAATATAGAGTTAGACAGAGAAAAGAGGGCTAGACTTAGAGGAAATAATATAGAGTTAGACAGAGAAAAGAGGGCTAGAATTAGAGGAAATAATATAGAGTTAGACAGAGAAAAGAGGGCTGGACTTAGAGGAAATAATATAGAGTTAGAAAAAAGAGGGCTGGAAATAGAGGAAATAATATAGAGTTAGACAGAGAAAAGAGGGCTGGAAATAGAGGAAATAATATAGAGTTAGACAGAGAAAAGAGGGCTGGAAATAGAGGAAATAATATAGAGTTAGACAGAGAAAAGAGGCTAGACTTAGAGGAAATAATATAGAGTTAGACAGAGAAAAGAGGGCTGGAAATAGAGGAAATAATATAGAGTTAGACAGAGAAAAGAGGGCTAGACTTAGAGGAAATAATATAGAGTTAGACAGAGAAAAGAGGGCTGGAAATAGAGAAATAATATAGAGTTAGACAGAGAAAAGAGGGCTGGAATTAGAGGAAATAATATAGAGTTAGACAGAGAAAAGAGGGCTAGACTTAGAGGAAATAATATAGAGTTAGACAGAGAAAAGAGGGCTGGAAATAGAGGAAATAATATAGAGTTAGACAGAGAAAAGAGGCTGAAATAGAGGAAATAATATAGAGTTAGACAGAGAAAAGAGGGCTGGAAATAGAGGAAATAATATAGAGTTAGACAGAGAAAAGAGGGCTAGACTTAGAGGAAATAATATAGAGTTAGACAGAGAAAAGACGGCTAGACTTAGAGGAAATATATAGAGTTAGAGAAAAAGAGGGCTGGAAATAGAGGAAATAATATAGAGTTAGACAGAGAAAAGACGGCTAGAATTAGAGGAAATTAATATAGAGTTAGACAGAGAAAAGAGGGCTAGACTTAGAGGAAATAATATGAGTTAGAAAGAGAAAAGAGGGCTGGACTTAGAGGAAATAATATAGAGTTAGACAGAGAAAAGAGGGCTGGAAATAGAGGAAATAATATAGAGTTAGACAGAGAAAAGAGGGCTGGAAATAGAGGAAATAATATAGAGTTAGACAGAGAAAAGAGGGCTGGAAATAGAGGAAATAATATAGAGTTAGACAGAGAAAGAGGGCTGGAAATAGAGGAAATAATATAGAGTTAGACAGAGAAAGAGGGCTGGAATAGAGGAAATAATATAGAGTTAGACAGAGAAAAGAGGGCTGGAAATAGAGGAAATAATATAGAGTTAGACAGAGAAAAGAGGGCTGAAATAGAGGAAATAATATAGAGTTAGACAGAGAAAAAGAGGGCTGGAAATAGAGGAAATAATATAGAGTTAGACAGAGAAAAGAGGGCTGGAAATAGAGGAAATAATATAGAGTTAGACAGAGAAAGAGGGCTGAATTAGAGGAAATAATATAGAGTTAGACAGAGAAAAGACGGGCTAGACTAGAGGAAATAATATAGCGTTAGACAGAGAAAAGAGGGCTGGAATTAGAGGAAATAATATAGAGTTAGACAGAGAAAAGAGGGCTAGACTTAGAGGAAATAATATAGAGTTAGACAGAGAAAAGAGGGCTAGACTTAGAGGAAATAATATAGAGTTAGACAGAGAAAAGAGGGCTAGACTTAGAGGAAATAATATAGAGTTAGACAGAGAAAAGAGGGCTGGAAATAGAGGAAATAATATAGAGTTAGACAGAAAAAGAGGGCTGGAAATAGAGGAAATAATATAGAGTTAGACAGAGAAAAGAGGGCTGGATTAGAGGAAATAATATAGAGTTAGACAGAGAAAAGACGGCTGGAAATAGAGGAAATAATATAGAGTTAGACAGAGAAAAGAGGGCTGGAAATAGAGGAAATAATATAGAGTTAGACAGAGAAAAGAGGGCTGGAAATAGAGGAAATAATATAGAGTTAGACAGAGAAAAGAGGGCTGGAAATAGAGGAAATAATATAGAGTTAGACAGAGAAAAGAGGGCTAGACTTAGAGGAAATAATATAGAGTTAGACAGAGAAAGAGGGCTAGACTTAGAGGAAATAATATAGAGTTAGACAGAGAAAAGAGGGCTGGAATAGAGGAAATAATATAGAGTTAGACAGAGAAAAGAGGGCTGGAAATAGAGGAAATAATATAGAGTTAGACAGAGAAAAGACGGCTGGAAATAGAGGAAATAATATAGAGTTAGACAGAGAAAGAGGGCTGGAAATTAGAGGAAATAATATAGAGTTAGACAGAGAAAAGAGGGCTAGACTAGAGGAAATAATATAGAGTTAGACAGAGAAAAGAGGGCTAGAAATAGAGGAAATAATATAGAGTTAGACAGAGAAAAGAGGGCTGGAAATAGAGGAAATAATATAGAGTTAGACAGAGAAAAGAGGGCTTGGACTTAGAGGAAATAATATAGAGTTAGACAGAGAAAAGAGGGCTAGACTTAGAGGAAATAATATAGAGTTAGACAGAGAAAAGAGGGCTGGAAATAGAGGAAATAATATAGAGTTAGACAGAGAAAAGAGGGCTGGAAATAGAGGAAATAATATAGAGTTAGACAGAGAAAAGAGGGCTAGACTTAGAGGAAATAATATAGAGTTAGACAGAGAAAAGAGGGCTGGACTTAGAGGAAATAATATAGAGTTAGAGAAAAGAGGGCTGGAAATAGAGGAAAATAATATAGAGTTAGACAGAGAATAGAGGGCTGAAATAGAGGAAATAATATAGAGTTAGACAGAGAAAAGAGGGCTAGACTTAGAGGAAATAATATAGAGTTAGACAGAGAAAAGAGGGCTGAAATTAGAGGAAATAATATAGAGTTAGACAGAGAAAAGAGGGCTGGAAATAGAGGAAATAATATAGAGTTAGACAGAGAAAAGAGGGCTGGAAATAGAGGAAATAATATAGAGTTAGACAGAGAAAGAGGGCTGAAATAGAGGAAATAATATAGAGTTAGACAGAGAAAAGAGGGCTGAAATAGAGGAAATAATATAGAGTTAGACAGAGAAAAGAGGGCTGGAAATAGAGGAAATAATATAGAGTTAGACAGAGAAAAGAGGGCTGGAAATAGAGGAAATAATATAGAGTTAGACAGAGAAAAGAGGGCTAGAACTTAGAGGAAATAATATAGAGTTAGACAGAGAAAAGAGGGCTGGAAATAGAGGAAATAATATAGAGTTAGACAGAGAAAAGAGGGCTGGAAATAGAGAAATAATATAGAGTTAGACAGAGAAAAGAGGGCTGGACTTAGAGGAAATAATATAGAGTTAGAGAAAAGACGGGCTGGAAATAGAGGAAATAATATAGAGTTAGACAGAGAAAAGAGGGCTGGACTAGAGGAAATAATATAGAGTTAGACAGAGAAAAGAGGGCTGGAAATAGAGGAAATAATATAGAGTTAGAACAGAGAAAAGAGGGCTAGACTTAGAGGAAATAATATAGAGTTAGACAGAGAAAAGAGGGCTAGACTTAGAGGAAATAATATAGAGTTAGACAGAGAAAAGAGGGCTGGACTTAGAGGAAATAATATAGAGTTAGACAGAGAAAAGAGGGCTGGAAATAGAGGAAATAATATAGAGTTAGACAGAGAAAAGAGGGCTTGGACTTAGAGGAAATAATATAGAGTTAGAAAGAGAAAGAGGGCTGGAAATAGAGGAAATAATATAGAGTTAGACAGAGAAAAGAGGGCTGGAAATAGAGGAAATAATATAGAGTTAGACAGAGAAAAGAGGGCTGGAAATAGAGGAAATAATATAGAGTTAGACAGAGAAAAGAGGGCTAGACTTAGAGGAAATAATATAGAGTTAGACAGAGAAAAGAGGGCTGGACATAGAGGAAATAATATAGAGTTAGACAGAGAAAAGAGGGCTGGACATAGAGGAAATAATATAGAGTTAGACAGAGAAAAGAGGGCTGGAAATAGAGGAAATAATATAGAGTTAGACAGAGAAAAGAGGGCTGGAAATAGAGGAAATAATATAGAGTTAGACAGAGAAAAGAGGGCTAGACTTAGAGGAAATATATAGAGTTAGACAGAGAAAAGACGGCTGGAAATAGAGGAAATAATATAGAGTTAGACAGAGAAAAGAGGGCTAGACTTAGAGGAAATAATATAGAGTTAGACAGAGAAAAGAGGGCTAGACTTAGAGGAAATAATATAGAGTTAGACAGAGAAAAGAGGGCTAGACTTAGAGGAAATAATATAGAGTTAGACAGAGAAAAGAGGGCTGGAAATAGAGGAAATAATATAGAGTTAGACAGAGAAAAGAGGGCTGGACTTAGAGGAAATATATAGAGTTAGAAAAGAGAGGGCTGGAAATAGAGGAAATAATATAGAGTTAGACAGAGAAAGAGGGCTGGAAATAGAGGAAATAATATAGAGTTAGACAGAGAAAAGAGGGCTGAAATAGAGGAAATAATATAGAGTTAGACAGAGAAAAGAGGGCTAGACTTAGAGGAAATAATATAGAGTTAGACAGAGAAAGAGGGCTGAAATAGAGGAAATAATATAGAGTTAGACAGAGAAAAGAGGGCTGGAATAGAGGAAATAATATAGCGTTAGACAGAGAAAAGTGGGCTGGAAATGAGGAAATAATATAGAGTTAGACAGAGAAAAGAGGGCTGGACTTAGAGGAAATAATATAGAGTTAGACAGAGAAAAGAGGGCTGGAAATAGAGGAAATAATATAGAGTTAGACAGAGAAAAGATGGCTGGAAATAGAGGAAATAATATAGAGTTAGACAGAGAAAAGAGGGCTGGAAATAGAGGAAATAATATAGAGTTAGACAGAGAAAAGAGGGCTAGGACCTTAGAGGAAATAATATAGAGTTAGACAGAGAAAAGAGGGCTGGAAATAGAGGAAATAATATAGAGTTAGACGAGAAAAGAGGGCTGGAAATAGAGGAAATAATATAGAGTTAGACAGAGAAAAGAGGGCTTGGACTTAGAGGAATAATATAGAGTTAGACAGAGAAAAGAGGGCTGGAATAGAGGAAATAATATAGAGTTAGACAGAGAAAAGAGGGCTGGACTTAGAGGAAATAATATAGAGTTAGACAGAGAAAAGAGGGCTGGAAATAGAGGAAATAATATAGAGTTAGACAGAGAAAGAGGGCTGGAATTAGAGGAAATAATATAGAGTTAGACAGAGAAAAAGAGGGCTGGAAATAGAGGAAATAATATAGAGTTAGACAGAGAAAAGACGGCTGGAAATAGAGGAAATAATATAGAGTTAGACAGAGAAAAGAGGGCTGGAAATAGAGGAAATAATATAGAGTTAGACAGAGAAAAGAGGGCTGGACTTAGAGGAAATAATATAGAGTTAGACAGAGAAAAGAGGGCTAGACTTAGAGGGAAATAATATAGAGTTAGACAGAGAAAAGAGGGCTGGAAATAGAGGATATAATATAGAGTTAGACAGAGAAAAGAGGGCTGGAATTAGAGGAAATAATATAGAGTTAGACAGAGAAAAGAGGGCTAGAATTAGAGGAAATAATATAGAGTTAGACAGAGAAAAGAGGGGCTGGAAATAGAGGAAATAATATAGAGTTAGACAGAGAAAGAGGGGCTGGAAATAGAGGAAATAATATAGAGTTAGACAGAAAAGAGGGCTAGACTTAGAGGAAATAATATAGAGTTAGACAGAGAAAAGAGGGCTGGAAATAGAGGAAATAATATAGAGTTAGAGAAAAGAGGGCTGGAAATAGAGGAAATAATATAGAGTTAGACAGAGAAAAGAGGGCTGAATTAGAGGAATAATATAGAGTTAGACAGAGAAAAGAGGGCTGGAAATAGAGGAAATAATATAGAGTTAGACAGAGAAAAGAGGGCTGGAAATAGAGGAAATAATATAGAGTTAGACAGAGAAAAGAGGGCTGGAAATAGAGGAAATAATATAGAGTTAGACAGAGAAAAGAGGGCTGGAAATAGAGGAAATAATATAGAGTTAGACAGAGAAAAGAGGGCTAGACTTAGAGGAAATAATATAGAGTTAGACAGAGAAAAGAGGGTAGAAATAGAGGAAATAATATAGAGTTAGACAGAGAAAAGAGGGCTGGAATTAGAGGAAATAATATAGAGTTAGACAGAGAAAAGAGGGCTAGGACTTAGAGGAAATAATATAGAGTTAGACAGAGAAAGAGGGCTGAAATAGAGGAAATTAATATAGAGTTAGACAGAGAAAGAGGGCTGGAAATAGAGGAAATAATATAGAGTTAGACAGAGAAAAGAGGGCTGAAATAGAGGAAATAATATAGAGTTAGACAGAGAAAGAGGGCTAGACTTAGAGGAAATAATATAGAGTTAGACAGAGAAAAGAGGGCTGAAATAGAGGAAATAATATAGAGTTAGACAGAGAAAAGAGGCTGGAAATAGAGGAAATAATATAGAGTTAGACAGAGAAAGAGGGCTGGAAATAGAGGAAATAATATAGAGTTAGACAGAGAAAAGAGGGCTGGAACTTAGAGGAAATAATATAGAGTTAGACAGAGAAAAGAGGGCTAGAATTAGAGGAAATAATATAGAGTTAGACAGAGAAAAGAGGGCTGGAAATAGAGGAAATAATATAGAGTTAGACAAGAGAAAAGAGGGCTGGAAATAGAGGAAATAATATAGAGTTAGACAGAGAAAAGAGGCTGGAAATAGAGGAA
>JAWUZG010001341.1:0-25222 GCA_036785705.1 Acanthornis magna
ATCTCCAAAGGATGTTTCTCGCTGCTACGATGTTCTGGCAGCACCGCGACACGGGCACAATGTGCAGAGAGAGAGAGGGAGCGAGAGAGAGAGAGAAACACTTTTCCCCAGCTTTAGTCTTACAAAACTCGTGCAGTTGCAGCTCCCGGAGAAGGCAGCGTGCGTGGAGAATGTGTTCTCCACGTAGCCTCTTCTGTTCGCATCTGTGCCGGACCGCAGAGAGCCGTCCGCTTCTTTCTCGCGCTTTGCGAGCTAAGAGCGCCTAGCCGGCTGAGGTGCGTCTTAGGCGGCTACAAGCCGAAGCGAGGTGCCGGAGAACGCGGAGCTGCTGTGCACCCTGCATCTCACATCCAAACTGCACCGGCAGGCATAGCAGCATGCAGGCTCATCTCCAAAGGATGTTTCTCGCTGCTACGATGTTCTGGCAGCACCGGGACACGGGGACAATGTGCAGAGAGAGAGAGGGAGCGAGAGAGAGAGAGAAACACTTTTCCCCAGCTTTAGTCTTACAAAACTCGTGCAGTTGCAGCTCCCGGAGAAGGCAGCGTGCGTGGAGAATGTGTTCTCCACGTAGCCTCTTCTGTTCGCATCTGTGCCGGACCGCAGAGAGCCGTCCGCTTCTTTCTCGCGCTTTGCGAGCTAAGAGCGCCTAGCCGGCTGAGGTGCGTCTTAGGCGGCTACAAGCTGAAGCGAGGTGCCGGAGAACGCGGAGCTGCTGTGCACCCTGCATCTCACATCCAAACTACACCGGCAGGCATAGCAGCATGCAGGCTCATCTCCAAAGGATGTTTCTCGCTGCTACGATGTTCTGGCAGCACCGGGACACGGGCACAATGTGCAGAGAGAGAGAGGGAGCGAGAGAGAGAGAGAAACACTTTGCTCCAGCTTTAGTCTTACAAAACTCGTGCAGTTGCAGCTCCCGAGAAGGCAGCGTGCGTGGAGAATGTGTTCTCCACGTAGCCTCTTCTGTTCGCATCTGTGCCGGACCGCAGAGAGCCGTCCGCTTCTTTCTCGCGCTTTGCGAGCTAAGAGCGCCTAGCCGGCTGAGGTGCGTCTTAGGCGGCTACAAGCTGAAGCGAGGTGCCGGAGAACGCGGAGCTGCTGTGCACCCTGCATCTCACATCCAAACTGCACCGGCAGGCATAGCAGCATGCAGGCTCATCTCCAAAGGATGTTTCTCGCTGCTACGATGTTCTGGCAGCACCGGGACGCGGGGACAATGTGCAGAGAGAGAGAGGGAGCGAGAGAGAGAGAGAAACACTTTTCCCCAGCTTTAGTCTTACAAAACTCGTGCAGTTGCAGCTCCCGGAGAAGGCAGCGTGCGTGGAGAATGTGTTCTCCACGTAGCCTCTTCTGTTCGCATCTGTGCCGGACCGCAGAGAGCCGTCCGCTTCTTTCACGCTCTTTGCGAGCTAAGACCGCCTAGCCGGCTGAGGTGCGTCTTAGGCGGCTACAAGCCAAAGCGAGGTGCCGGAGAACGCGGAGCTGCTGTGCACCCTGCATTTCACATCCAAACTGCACCGGCAGGCATAGCAGCATGCAGGCTCATCTCCAAAGGATGTTTCTCGCTGCTACGATGTTCTGGCAGCACCGGGACACGGGGACAATGTGCAGAGAGAGAGGGAGCGAGAGAGAGAGAGAAACACTTTGCTCCAGCTTTAGACTTACAAAACTCGTGCAGTTGCAGCACCCGGAGATGGCAGCGTGCGTGGAGAATGTGTTCTCCACGTAGCCTCTTCTGTTCGCATCTGTGCCGGACCGCAGAGAGCCGTCCGCTTCTTTCTCGCGCTTTGCGAGCTAAGAGCGCCTACCCGGCTGAGGTGCGTCTTAGGCGGCTACAAGCCGAAGCGAGGTGCCGGAGAACGCGGAGCTGCTGTGCACCCTGCATTTCACATCCAAACTGCACCGGCAGGCATAGCAGCATGCAGGCTCATCTCCAAAGGATGTTTCTCGCTGCTACGATGTCCTGGCAGCACCGGGACACGGGGACAATGTGCAGAGAGAGAGGGAGCGAGAGAGAGAGAGAAACACTTTGCTCCAGCTTTAGACTTACAAAACTCGTGCAAGTTCAGCTCCCGGAGAAGGTAGCGTGCGTGGAGAATGTATTCTCCACGTAGCCTCTTCTGTTCGCATCTGTGCCGGACCGCAGAGAGCCGTCCGCTTCTTTCTCGCGCTTTGCGAGCTAAGAGCGCCTAGCAGGCGAAGGTGCGTCTTAGGCGGCTACAAGCCGAAGCGAGGTGCCGGAGAACGCGGAGCTGCTGTGCACCCTGCATTTCACATCCAAACTGCACCGGCAGGCATAGCAGCATGCAGGCTCATCTCCAAAGGATGTTTCTCGCTGCTACGATGTTCTGGCAGCACCGGGACACGGGGACAATGTGCAGAGAGAGAGGGAGCGAGAGAGAGAGAGAAACACTTTGCTCCAGCTTTAGACTTACAAAACTCGTGCAAGTTCAGCTCCCGGAGAAGGTAGCGTGCGTGAAGAATGTATTCTCCACGTAGCCTCTTCTGTTCGCATCTATGCCGGACCGCAGAGAGCCGTCCGCTTCTTTCTCGCGCTTTGCGAGCTAAGAGCGCCTAGCCGGCTGAGGTGCGTCTTAGGCGACTAGAAGCCGAAGCGAGGTGCCGGAGAACGCGGAGCTGCTGTGCACCCTGCATTTCACATCCAAACTGCACCGGCAGGCATAGCAGCATGCAGGCTCATCTCCAAAGGATGTTTCTCGCTGCTACGATGTTCTGGCAGCACCGCGACACGGGGACAATGTGCAGAGAGAGAGGGAGCGAGAGAGAGAGAGAGAAACACTTTTCCCCAGCTTTAGTCTTACAAAACTCGTGCAGTTGCAGCTCCCGGAGAAGGCAGCGTGCGTGGAGAATGTGTTCTCCACGTAGCCTCTTCTGTTCGCATCTGTGCCGGACCGCAGAGAGCCGTCCGCTTCTTTCTCGCGCTTTGCGAGCTAAGAGCGCCTAGCCGGCTGAGGTGCGTCTTAGGCGGCTACAAGCCGAAGCGAGGTGCCGGAGAACGCGGAGCTGCTGTGCACCCTGCATTTCACATCCAAACTGCACCGGCAGGCATAGCAGCATGCAGGCTCATCTCCAAAGGATGTTTCTCGCTGCTACGATGTTCTGGCAGCACCGGGACACCGGGACAATGTGCAGAGAGAGAGGGAGCGAGAGAGAGAGAGAAACACTTTGCTCCAGCTTTCGACTTACAAAACTCGTGCAAGTTCAGCTCCCGGAGAAGGTAGCGTGCGTGGAGAATGTATTCTCCACGTAGCCTCTTCTGTTCGCATCTATGCCGGACCGCAGAGAGCCGTCCGCTTCTTTCTCGCGCTTTGCGAGCTAAGAGCGCCTAGCCGGCGAAGGTGCGTCTTAGGCGGCTAGAAGCCGAAGCGAGGTGCCGGAGAACGCGGAGCTGCTGTGCACCCTGCATTTCACATCCAAACTGCACCGGCAGGCATAGCAGCATGCAGGCTCATCTCCAAAGGATGTTTCTCGCTGCTACGATGTTCTGGCAGCACCGCGACACGGGGACAATGTGCAGAGAGAGAGGGAGCGAGAGAGAGAGAGAGAAACACTTTTCCCCAGCTTTAGTCTTACAAAACTCGTGCAGTTGCAGCTCCGGAGAAGGCAGCGTGCGTGGAGAATGTGTTCTCCACGTAGCCTCTTCTGTTCGCATCTGTGCCGGACCGCAGAGAGCCGTCCGCTTCTTTCTCGCGCTTTGCGAGCTAAGAGCGCCTAGCCGGCTGAGGTGCGTCTTAGGCGGCTACAAGCCGAAGCGAGGTGCCGGAGAACGCGGAGCTGCTGTGCACCCTGCATTTCACATCCAAACTGCACCGGCAGGCATAGCAGCATGCAGGCTCATCTCCAAAGGATGTTTCTCGCTGCTACGATGTTCTGGCAGCACCGGGACACCGGGACAATGTGCAGAGAGAGAGGGAGCGAGAGAGAGAGAGAAACACTTTGCTCCAGCTTTAGACTTACAAAACTCGTGCAAGTTCAGCTCCCGGAGAAGGTAGCGTGCGTGAAGAATGTATTCTCCACGTAGCCTCTTCTGTTCGCATCTATGCCGGACCGCAGAGAGCCGTCCGCTTCTTTCTCGCGCTTTGCGAGCTAAGAGCGCCTAGCCGGCGAAGGTGCGTCTTAGGCGGCTAGAAGCCGAAGCGAGGTGCCGGAGAACGCGGAGCTGCTGTGCACCCTGCATTTCACATCCAAACTGCACCGGCAGGCATAGCAGCATGCAGGCTCATCTCCAAAGGATGTTTCTCGCTGCTACGATGTTCTGGCAGCACCGGGACGCGGGGACAATGTGCAGAGAGAGAGAGGGAGCGAGAGAGAGAGAGAAACACTTTGCTCCAGCTTTCGACTTACAAAACTCGTGCAGTTGCAGCTCCCAGAGAAGGCAGCGTGCGTGGAGAATGTGTTCTCCACGTAGCCTCTTCTGTTCGCATCTGTGCCGGACCGCAGAGAGCCGTCCGCTTCTTTCACGCTCTTTGCGAGCTAAGACCGCCTAGCCGGCTGAGGTGCGTCTTAGGCGGCTACAAGCCAAAGCGAGGTGCCGGAGAACGCGGAGCTGCTGTGCACCCTGCATTTCACATCCAAACTGCACCGGCAGGCATAGCAGCATGCAGGCTCATCTCCAAAGGATGTTTCTCGCTGCTACGATGTTCTGGCAGCACCGGGACACGGGGACAATGTGCAGAGAGAGAGGGAGCGAGAGAGAGAGAGAAACACTTTGCTCCAGCTTTAGACTTACAAAACTCGTGCAGTTGCAGCTCCCGGAGATGGCAGCGTGCGTGGAGAATGTGTTCTCCACGTAGCCTCTTCTGTTCGCATCTGTGCCGGACCGCAGAGAGCCGTCCGCTTCTTTCTCGCGCTTTGCGAGCTAAGAGCGCCTAGCCGGCTGAGGTGCGTCTTAGGCGGCTACAAGCCGAAGCGAGGTGCTGGAGAACGCGGAGCTGCTGTGCACCCTGCATTTCACATCCAAACTGCACCGGCAGGCATAGCAGCATGCAGGCTCATCTCCAAAGGATGTTTCTCGCTGCTACGATGTCCTGGCAGCACCGGGACACGGGGACAATGTGCAGAGAGAGAGGGAGCGAGAGAGAGAGAGAAACACTTTGCTCCAGCTTTCGACTTACAAAACTCGTGCAAGTTCAGCTCCCGGAGAAGGTAGCGTGCGTGAAGAATGTATTCTCCACGTAGCCTCTTCTGTTCGCATCTATGCCGGACCGCAGAGAGCCGTCCGCTTCTTTCTCGCGCTTTGCGAGCTAAGAGCGCCTAGCCGGCTGAGGTGCGTCTTAGGCGGCTACAAGCCGAAGCGAGGTGCCGGAGAACGCGGAGCTGCTGTGCACCCTGCATTTCACATCCAAACTGCACCGGCAGGCATAGCAGCATGCAGGCTCATCTCCAAAGGATGTTTCTCGCTGCTACGATGTTCTGGCAGCACCGGGACACGGGGACAATGTGCAGAGAGAGAGGGAGCGAGAGAGAGAGAGAAACACTTTGCTCCAGCTTTCGACTTACAAAACTCGTGCAAGTTCAGCTCCCGGAGAAGGCAGCGTGCGTGGAGAATGTATTCTCCACGTAGCCTCTTCTGTTCGCATCTGTGCCGGACCGCAGAGAGCCGTCCGCTTCTTGCTCGCGCTTTGCGAGCTAAGAGCGCCTAGCCGGCGAAGGTGCGTCTTAAGCGGCTAGAAGCCGAAGCGAGGTGCCGGAGAACGCGGAGCTGCTGTGCACCCTGCATTTCACATCCAAACTGCACCGGCAGGCATAGCAGCATGCAGGCTCATCTCCAAAAAATGTTTCTCGCTGCTACGATGTTCTGGCAGCACCGCGACACGGGCACAATGTGCAGAGAGAGAGAGGGAGCGAGAGAGAGAGAGAAACACTTTGCTCCAGCTTTAGTCTTACAAAACTCGTGCAGTTGCAGCTCCCGGAGAAGGCAGCGTGCGTGGAGAATGTGTTCTCCACGTAGCCTCTTCTGTTCGCATCTGTGCCGGACCGCAGAGAGCCGTCCGCTTCTTTCTCGCGCTTTGCGAGCTAAGAGCGCCTAGCCGGCTGAGGTGCATCTTAGGCGGCTACAAGCCGAAGCGAGGTGCCGGAGAACGCGGAGCTGCTGTGCACCCTGCATTTCACATCCAAACTGCACCGGCAGGCATAGCAGCATGCAGGCTCATCTCCAAAGGATGTTTCTCGCTGCTACTATGTTCTGGCAGCACCGGGACACGGGGACAATGTGCAGAGAGAGAGGGAGCGAGAGAGAGAGAGAAACACTTTGCTCCAGCTTTAGACTTACAAAACTCGTGCAAGTTCAGCTCCCGGAGAAGGTAGCGTGCGTGAAGAATGTATTCTCCACGTAGCCTCTTCTGTTCGCATCTATGCCGGACCTCAGAGAGCCGTCCGCTTCTTTCTCGCGCTTTGCGAGCTAAGAGCGCCTAGCCGGCTGAGGTGCGTCTTAGGCGACTAGAAGCCGAAGCGAGGTGCCGGAGAACGCGGAGCTGCTGTGCACCCTGCATTTCACATCCAAACTGCACCGGCAGGCATAGCAGCATGCAGGCTCGTCTCCAAAGGATGTTTCTCGCTGCTACGATGTTCTGGCAGCACCGGGACACGGGCACAATGTGCAGAGAGAGAGGGAGCGAGAGAGAGAGAGAAACACTTTGCTCCAGCTTTAGACTTACAAAACTCGTGCAAGTTCAGCTCCCGGAGAAGGTAGCGTGCGTGGAGAATGTATTCTCCACGTAGCCTCTTCTGTTCGCATCTGTGCCGGACCGCAGAGAGCCGTCCGCTTCTTTCTCGCGCTTTGCGAGCTAAGACCGCCTAGCCGGCTGAGGTGCGTCTTAGGCGGCTACAAGCCGAAGCGAGGTGCCGGAGAACGCGGAGCTGCTGTGCACCCTGCATTTCACATCCAAACTGCACCGGCAGGCATAGCAGCATGCAGGCTCATCTCCAAAGGATGTTTCTCGCTGCTACGATGTTCTGGCAGCACCGGGACACGGGGACAATGTGCAGAGAGAGAGGGAGTGAGAGAGAGAGAGAAACACTTTGCTCCAGCTTTCGACTTACAAAACTCGTGCAAGTTCAGCTCCCGGAGAAGGTAGCGTGCGTGAAGAATGTATTCTCCACGTAGCCTCTTCTGTTCGCATCTGTGCCGGACCGCAGAGAGCCGTCCGCTTCTTTCTCGCGCTTTGCGAGCTAAGAGCGCCTAGCAGGCAAAGGTGCGTCTTAGGCGGCTACAAGCCGAAGCGAGGTGCCAGAGAACGCGGAGCTGCTGTGCACCCTTCATTTCACATCCAAACTGCATCGACAGGCGTAGCAGCATGCAGGCTCATCTCCAAAGGATGTTTCTCGCTGCTACGATGTTCTGGCAGCACCGGGACACGGGGACAATGTGCAGAGAGAGAGGGAGCGAGAGAGAGAGAGAAACACTTTGCTCCAGCTTTCGACTTACAAAACTCGTGCAAGTTCAGCTCCCGGAGAAGGTAGCGTGCGTGGAGAATGTATTCTCCACGTAGCCTCTTCTGTTCGCATCTGTGCCGGACCGCAGAGAGCCGTCCGCTTCTTTCTCGCGCTTTGCGAGCTAAGAGCGCCTAGCCAGCGAAGGGGCATCTTAGGCGGCTACAAGCCGAAGCGAGGTGCCGGAGGGCATGGAACTGCTGTGCACCCTGCATTTCACATCCAAACTGCACCGGCAGGCACAGCAGCATGCAGGCTCATCTCCAAAGGATGTTTCTCGCTGCTACTATGTTCTGGCAGCACCGGGACGCGGGGACAATGTGCAGAGAGAGAGAGGGAGCGAGAGAGAGAGAGAAACACTTTTCCCCAGCTTTAGTCTTACAAAACTCGTGCAGTTGCAGCTCCCGGAGAAGGCAGCGTGCGTGGAGAATGTGTTCTCCACGTAGCCTCTTCTGTTCGCATCTGTGCCGGACCGCAGAGAGCCGTCCGCTTCTTTCACGCTCTTTGCGAGCTAAGAGCGCCTAGCCGGCTGAGGTGCGTCTTAGGCGGCTACAAGCCAAAGCGAGGTGCTGGAGAACGCGGAGCTGCTGTGCACCCTGCATTTCACATCCAAACTGCACCGGCAGGCATAGCAGCATGCAGGCTCATCTCCAAAGGATGTTTCTCGCTGCTACGATGTTCTGGCAGCACCGGGACACGGGGACAATGTGCAGAGAGAGAGGGAGCGAGAGAGAGAGAGAAACACTTTGCTCCAGCTTTAGACTTACAAAACTCGTGCAAGTTCAGCTCCCGGAGAAGGTAGCGTGCGTGAAGAATGTATTCTCCACGTAGCCTCTTCTGTTCGCATCTATGCCGGACCGCAGAGAGCCGTCCGCTTCTTTCTCGCGCTTTGCGAGCTAAGAGCGCCTAGCCGGCTGAGGTGCGTCTTAGGCGACTAGAAGCCGAAGCGAGGTGCCGGAGAACGCGGAGCTGCTGTGCACCCTGCATTTCACATCCAAACTGCACCGGCAGGCATAGCAGCATGCAGGCTCATCTCCAAAGGATGTTTCTCGCTGCTACGATGTTCTGGCAGCACCGCGACACGGGGACAATGTGCAGAGAGAGAGGGAGCGAGAGAGAGAGAGAGAAACACTTTGCCCCAGCTTTAGTCTTACAAAACTCGTGCAGTTGCAGCTCCCGGAGAAGGCAGCGTGCGTGGAGAATGTGTTCTCCACGTAGCCTCTTCTGTTCGCATCTGTGCCGGACCGCAGAGAGCCGTCCGCTTCTTTCTCGCGCTTTGCGAGCTAAGAGCGCCTAGCCGGCTGAGGTGCGTCTTAGGCGGCTACAAGCCGAAGCGAGGTGCCGGAGAACGCGGAGCTGCTGTGCACCCTGCATTTCACATCCAAACTGCACCGGCAGGCATAGCAGCATGCAGGCTCATCTCCAAAGGATGTTTCTCGCTGCTACGATGTTCTGGCAGCACCGGGACACGGGGACAATGTGCAGAGAGAGAGGGAGCGAGAGAGAGAGAGAAACACTTTGCTCCAGCTTTAGTCTTACAAAACTCGTGCAAGTTCAGCTCCCGGAGAAGGTAGCGTGCGTGGAGAATGTATTCTCCACGTAGCCTCTTCTGTTCGCATCTGTGCCGGACCGCAGAGAGCCGTCCGCTTCTTGCTCGCGCTTTGCGAGCTAAGAGCGCCTAGCCGGCTGAGGTGCGTCTTAGGCGGCTACAAGCCGAAGCGAGGTGCCGGAGAACGCGGAGCTGCTGTGCACCCTGCATTTCACATCCAAACTGCACCGGCAGGCATAGCAGCATGCAGGCTCATCTCCAAAGGATGTTTCTCGCTGCTACGATGTTCTGGCAGCACCGGGACACGGGGACAATGTGCAGAGAGAGAGGGAGCGAGAGAGAGAGAGAAACACTTTGCTCCAGCTTTAGTCTTACAAAACTCGTGCAGTTGCAGCTCCCGGAGAAGGCAGCGTGCGTGGAGAATGTGTTCTCCACGTAGCCTCTTCTGTTCGCATCTGTGCCGGACCGCAGAGAGCCGTCCGCTTCTTTCTCGCGCTTTGCGAGCTAAGAGCGCCTAGCAGGCGAAGGTGCGTCTTAGGCGGCTACAAGCCGAAGCGAGGTGCCGGAGAACGCGGAGCTGCTGTGCACCCTGCATTTCACATCCAAACTGCACCGGCAGGCATAGCAGCATGCAGGCTCATCTCCAAAGGATGTTTCTCGCTGCTACGATGTTCTGGCAGCACCGGGACACGGGGACAATGTGCAGAGAGAGAGAGGGAGCGAGAGAGAGAGAGAAACACTTTTCCCCAGCTTTAGTCTTACAAAACTCGTGCAGTTGCAGCTCCCGGAGAAGGCAGCGTGCGTGGAGAATGTGTTCTCCACGTAGCCTCTTCTGTTCGCATCTGTGCCGGACCGCAGAGAGCCGTCCGCTTCTTTCTCGCGCTTTGCGAGCTAAGAGCGCCTAGCCGGCTGAAGTGCATCTTAGGCGGCTACAAGCCGAAGCGAGGTGCCGGAGAACGCGGAGCTGCTGTGCACCCTGCATTTCACATCCAAACTGCACCGGCAGGCATAGCAGCATGCAGGCTCATCTCCAAAGGATGTTTCTCGCTGCTACTATGTTCTGGCAGCACCGGGACACGGGGACAATGTGCAGAGAGAGAGGGAGCGAGAGAGAGAGAGAAACACTTTGCTCCAGCTTTAGACTTACAAAACTCGTGCAAGTTCAGCTCCCGGAGAAGGTAGCGTGCGTGAAGAATGTATTCTCCACGTAGCCTCTTCTGTTCGCATCTATGCCGGACCTCAGAGAGCCGTCCGCTTCTTTCTCGCGCTTTGCGAGCTAAGAGTGCCTAGCCGGCTGAGGTGCGTCTTAGGCGACTAGAAGCCGAAGCGAGGTGCCGGAGAACGCGGAGCTGCTGTGCACCCTGCATTTCACATCCAAACTGCACCGGCAGGCATAGCAGCATGCAGGCTCATCTCCAAAGGATGTTTCTCGCTGCTACGATGTACTGCCAGCACCGGGACACGGGCACAATGTGCAGAGAGAGAGGGAGCGAGAGAGAGAGAGAGAAACACTTTGCCCCAGCTTTAGTCTTACAAAACTCGTGCAGTTGCAGCTCCCGGAGAAGGCAGAGTGCGGGGAGAATGTGTTCTCCACGTAGCCTCTTCTGTTCGCATCTGTGCCGGACCGCAGAGAGCCGTCCGCTTCTTTCTCGCGCTTTGCGAGCTAAGACCGCCTAGCCGGCTGAGGTGCGTCTTAGGCAGCTAGAAGCCGAAGCGAGGTGCCGGAGAACGTGGCGCTGCTGTGCACCCTGCATCTCACATCCAAACTGCACCGGCAGGCATAGCAGCATGCAGGCTCGTCTCCAAAGGATGTTTCTCGCTGCTACGATGTTCTGGCAGCACCGGGACACGGGCACAATGTGCAGAGAGAGAGGGAGCGAGAGAGAGAGAGAAACACTTTGCTCCAGCTTTAGACTTACAAAACTCGTGCAAGTTCAGCTCCCGGAGAAGGTAGCGTGCGTGGAGAATGTATTCTCCACGTAGCCTCTTCTGTTCGCATCTGTGCCGGACCGCAGAGAGCCGTCCGCTTCTTTCTCGCGCTTTGCGAGCTAAGAGCGCCTAGCCGGCTGAGGTGCGTCTTAGGCGGCTACAAGCCGAAGCGAGGTGCCGGAGAACGCGGAGCTGCTGTGCACCCTGCATTTCACATCCAAACTGCACCGGCAGGCATAGCAGCATGCAGGCTCATCTCCAAAGGATGTTTCTCGCTGCTACGATGTTCTGGCAGCACCGGGACACCGGGACAATGTGCAGAGAGAGAGGGAGCGAGAGAGAGAGAGAAACACTTTGCTCCAGCTTTCGACTTACAAAACTCGTGCAAGTTCAGCTCCCGGAGAAGGTAGCGTGCGTGAAGAATGTATTCTCCATGTAGCCTCTTCTGTTCGCATCTGTGCCGGACCGCAGAGAGCCGTCCGCTTCTTTCTCGCGCTTTGCGAGCTAAGAGCGCCTAGCAGGCGAAGGTGCGTCTTAGGCGGCTACAAGCCGAAGCGAGGTGCCAGAGAACGCGGAGCTGCTGTGCACCCTTCATTTCACATCCAAACTGCATCGACAGGCGTAGCAGCATGCAGGCTCATCTCCAAAGGATGTTTCTCGCTGCTACGATGTTCTGGCAGCACCGGGACACGGGCACAATGTGCAGAGAGAGAGGGAGCGAGAGAGAGAGAGAAACACTTTGCTCCAGCTTAGACTTACAAAACTCGTGCAAGTTCAGCTCCCGGAGAAGGTAGCGTGCGTGGAGAATGTATTCTCCACGTAGCCTCTTCTGTTCGCATCTGTGCCGGACCGCAGAGAGCCGTCCGCTTCTTTCTCGCGCTTTGCGAGCTAAGAGCGCCTAGCCATCGAAGGGGCATCTTAGGCGGCTACAAGCCGAAGCGAGGTGCCAGAGGGCACGGAACTGCTGTGCACCCTGCATTTCACATCCAAACTGCACCGGCAGCACAGCAGCATGCAGCTCATCTCCAAAGGATGTTTCTCGCTGCTACGATGTTCTGGCAGCACCGGGACGCGGGGACAATGTGCAGAGAGAGAGAGGGAGCGAGAGAGAGAGAGAAACACTTTTCCCCAGCTTTAGTCTTACAAAACTCGTGCAGTTGCAGCTCCCGGAGAAGGCAGCGTGCGTGGAGAATGTGTTCTCCACGTAGCCTCTTCTGTTCGCATCTGTGCCGGACCGCAGAGAGCCGTCCGCTTCTTTCTCGCGCTTTGCGAGCTAAGAGCGCCTAGCCGGCTGGGGTGCGTCTTAGGCGGCTACAAGCCGAAGCGAGGTGCCGGAGGGCACGGAACTGCTGTGCACCCTGCATTTCACATCCAAACTGCACCGGCAGGCATAGCAGCATGCAGGCTCATCTCCAAAGGATGTTTCTCGCTGCTACGATGTCTGGCAGCACGGGACGCGGGGACAATGTGCAGAGAGAGAGAGGGGAGCGAGAGAGAGAGAGAAACACTTTGCTCCAGCTTTAGTCTTACAAAACTCGTGCAGTTGCAGCTCCCGGAGAAGGCAGCGTGCGTGGAGAATGTGTTCTCCACGTAGCCTCTTCTGTTCGCATCTGCGCCGGACCGCAGAGAGCCGTCCGCTTCTTTCTCGCGCTTTGCGAGCTAAGAGCGCCTAGCCGCTGAGGTGCGTCTTAGGCGGCTACAAGCCGAAGCGAGGTGCCGGAGAACGCGGAGCTGCTGTGCACCCTGCATTTCACATCCAAACTGCACCGCAGGCATAGCAGCATGCAGGCTCATCTCCAAAGGATGTTTCTCGCTGCTACAATGTCCTGGCAGCACCGGGACACGGGGACAATGTGCAGAGAGAGAGGGAGCGAGAGAGAGAGAGAAACACTTTGCTCCAGCTTTAGACTTACAAAACTCGTGCAAGTTCAGCTCCCGGAGAAGGTAGCGTGCGTGGAGAATGTATTCTCCACGTAGCCTCTTCTGTTCGCATCTGTGCCGGACCGCAGAGAGCCGTCCGCTTCTTTCTCGTGCTTGCGAGCTAAGACCGCCTAGCCGGCGAAGGGTGCGTCTTAGGCGGCTACAAGCCGAAGCGAGGTGCCGGAGAACGCGGAGCTGCTGTGCACCCTGCATTTCACATCCAAACTGCACCGGCAGGCATAGCAGCATGCAGGCTCATCTCCAAAGGATGTTTCTCGCTGCTACGATGTTCTGGCAGCACCGGACACGGGCACAATGTGCAGAGAGAGAGGGAGCGAGAGAGAGAGAGAAACACTTTGCTCCAGCTTTAGACTTACAAAACTCGTGCAAGTTCAGCTCCCGGAGAAGGTAGCGTGCGTGAAGAATGTATTCTCCACGTAGCCCTCTTCTGTTCGCATCTATGCCGACCGCAGAGAGCCGTCCGCTTCTTTCTCGCGCTTTGCGAGCTAAGAGCGCCTAGCCGGCTGAGGTGCGTCTTAGCGACTAGAAGCCGAAGCGAGGTGCCGGAGAACGCGGAGCTGCTGTGCACCCTGCATTTCACATCCAAACTGCACCGGCAGGCATAGCAGCATGCAGGCTCATCTCCAAAGGATGTTTCTCGCTGCTACGATGTTCTGGCAGCACCGGGACACCGGGACAATGTGCAGAGAGAGAGGGAGCGAGAGAGAGAGAGAGAAACACTTTGCTCCAGCTTTCGACTTACAAAACTCGTGCAAGTTCAGCTCCCGGAGAAGGTAGCGTGCGTGGAGAATGTATTCTCCACGTAGCCTCTTCTGTTCGCATCTGTGCCGGACCGCAGAGAGCCGTCCGCTTCTTTCTCGCGCTTTGCGAGCTAAGAGCGCCTAGCCGGCTGAGGTGCGTCTTAGGCGGCTACAAGCCGAAGCGAGGTGCGGAGAACGCGGAGCTGCTGTGCACCCTGCATTTCACATCCAAACTGCACCGGCAGGCATAGCAGCATGCAGGCTCATCTCCAAAGGATGTTTCTCGCTGCTACGATGTTCTGGCAGCACCGGGGACGCGGGGACAATGTGCAGAGAGAGAGGGAGCGAGAGAGAGAGAGAAACACTTTGCTCCAGCTTTAGACTTACAAAACTCGTGCAAGTTCAGCTCCCGGAGAGGTAGCGTGCGTGGAGAATGTATTCTCCACGTAGCCTCTTCTGTTCGCATCTGTGCCGGACCGCAGAGAGCCGTCCGCTTCTTTCTCGCGCTTTGCGAGCTAAGAGCGCCTAGCCAGCGAAGGGGCATCTTAGGCGGCTACAAGCCGAAGCGAGGTGCCGGAGGGCACGAACTGCTGTGCACCCTGCATTTCACATCCAAACTGCACCGGCAGGCACAGCAGCATGCAGGCTCATCTCCAAAGGATGTTTCTCGCTGCTACTATGTTCTGGCAGCACCGGGACGCGGGGACAATGTGCAGAGAGAGAGAGGGAGCGAGAGAGAGAGAGAAACACTTTGCTCCAGCTTTAGTCTTACAAAACTCGTGCAGTTGCAGCTCCCGGAGAAGCAGCGTGCGTGGAGAATGTGTTCTCCACGTAGCCTCTTCTGTTCGCATCTGTGCCGGACCGCAGAGAGCCGTCCGCTTCTTTCTCGCGCTTTGCGAGCTAAGAGCGCCTAGCCGGCTGAGGTGCGTCTTAGGCGGCTACAAGCAGAAGCGAGGTGCCGGAGACGCGGAGCTGCTGTGCACCCTGCATCTCACATCCAAACTGCACCGGCAGGCATAGCAGCATGCAGGCTCATCTCCAAAGGATGTTTCTCGCTGCTACGATGTTCTGGCAGCACCGGGACACGGGCACAATGTGCAGAGAGAGAGAGGGAGCGAGAGAGAGAGAGAAACACTTTTCCCCAGCTTTAGTCTTACAAAACTCGTGCAGTTGCAGCTCCCGGAGAAGGCAGCGTGCGTGGAGAATGTGTTCTCCACGTAGCCTCTTCTGTTCGCATCTGTGCCGGACCGCAGAGAGCCGTCCGCTTCTTTCACGCTCTTTGCGAGCTAAGACCGCCTAGCGGCTGAGGTGCGTCTTAGGCGGCTACAAGCCAAAGCGAGGTGCCGGAGAACGCGGAGCTGCTGTGCACCCTGCATTTCACATCCAAACTGCACCGGCAGGCATAGCAGCATGCAGGCTCATCTCCAAAGGATGTTTCTCGCTGCTACGATGTTCTGGCAGCACCGGGACACGGGCACAATGTGCAGAGAGAGAGGGAGCGAGAGAGAGAGAGAAACACTTTGCTCCAGCTTTAGACTTACAAAACTCGTGCAAGTTCAGCTCCCGGAGAAGGTAGCGTGCGTGGAGAATGTATTCTCCATGTAGCCTCTTCTGTTCGCATCTGTGCCGGACCGCAGAGAGCCGTCCGCTTCTTTCTCGCGCTTTGCGAGCTAAGAGCGCCTAGCCGGCTGAGGTGCGTCTTAGGCGGCTACAAGCCGAAGCGAGGTGCCGGAGAACGCGGAGCTGCTGTGCACCCTGCATTTCACATCCAAACTGCACCGGCAGCATAGCAGCATGCAGGCTCATCTCCAAAGGATGTTTCTCGCTGCTACGATGTTCTGGCAGCACCGGGACACGGGGACAATGTGCAGAGAGAGAGGGAGCGAGAGAGAGAGAGAAACACTTTGCTCCAGCTTTAGACTTACAAAACTCGTGCAAGTTCAGCTCCCGGAGAAGGTAGCGTGCGTGAAGAATGTATTCTCCACGTAGCCTCTTCTGTTCGCATCTATGCCGGACCGCAGAGAGCCGTCCGCTTCTTTCTCGCGCTTTGCGAGCTAAGAGCGCCTAGCCGGCTGAGGTGCGTCTTAGGCGACTAGAAGCCGAAGCGAGGTGCCGGAGAACGCGGAGCTGCTGTGCACCCTGCATTTCACATCCAAACTGCACCGGCAGGCATAGCAGCATGCAGGCTCATCTCCAAAGGATGTTTCTCGCTGCTACGATGTTCTGGCAGCACCGCGACACGGGGACAATGTGCAGAGAGAGAGGGAGCGAGAGAGAGAGAGAGAAACACTTTTCCCCAGCTTTAGTCTTACAAAACTCGTGCAGTTGCAGCTCCGGAGAAGGCAGCGTGCGTGGAGAATGTGTTCTCCACGTAGCCTCTTCTGTTCGCATCTGTGCCGGACCGCAGAGAGCCGTCCGCTTCTTTCTCGCGCTTTGCGAGCTAAGAGCGCCTAGCCGGCTGAGGTGCGTCTTAGGCAACTACAAGCCGAAGCGAGGTGCCGGAGAACGCGGAGCTGCTGTGCACCCTGCATTTCACATCCAAACTGCACCGGCAGGCATAGCAGCATGCAGGCTCATCTCCAAAGGATGTTTCTCGCTGCTACGATGTTCTGGCAGCACGGGACACGGGACAATGTGCAGAGAGAGAGGGAGCGAGAGAGAGAGAGAAACACTTTGCTCCAGCTTTCGACTTACAAAACTCGTGCAAGTTCAGCTCCCGGAGAAGGTAGCGTGCGTGGAGAATGTATTCTCCACGTAGCCTCTTCTGTTCGCATCTGTGCCGGACCGCAGAGAGCCGTCCGCTTCTTGCTCGCGCTTTGCGAGCTAAGAGCGCCTAGCCGGCGAAGGTGCGTCTTAGGCGGCTACAAGCCGAAGCGAGGTGCCGGAGAACGCGGAGCTGCTGTGCACCCTGCATTTCACATCCAAACTGCACCGGCAGGCATAGCAGCATGCAGGCTCATCTCCAAAGGATGTTTCTCGCTGCTACGATGTTCTGGCAGCACCGGGACACGGGGACAATGTGCAGAGAGAGAGGGAGCGAGAGAGAGAGAGAAACACTTTGCTCCAGCTTTAGTCTTACAAAACTCGTGCAGTTGCAGCTCCCGGAGAAGGCAGCGTGCGTGGAGAATGTGTTCTCCACGTAGCCTCTTCTGTTCGCATCTGTGCCGGACCGCAGAGAGCCGTCCGCTTCTTTCTCGCGCTTTGCGAGCTAAGACCGCCTAGCCGGCTGGGGTGCGTCTTAGGCGGCTACAAGCCGAAGCGAGGTGCCGGAGAACGCGGAGCTGCTGTGCACCCTGCATCTCACATCCAAACTGCACCGGCAGGCATAGCAGCATGCAGGCTCATCTCCAAAGGATGTTTCTCGCTGCTACGATGTTCTGGCAGCACCGGGACACGGGCACAATGTGCAGAGAGAGAGGGGAGCGAGAGAGAGAGAGAAACACTTTGCTCCAGCTTTAGTCTTACAAAACTCGTGCAGTTGCAGCTCCCGGAGAAGGCAGCGTGCGTGGAGAATGTGTTCTCCACGTAGCCTCTTCTGTTCGCATCTGTGCCGGACCGCAGAGAGCCGTCCGCTTCTTTCTCGCGCTTTGCGAGCTAAGAGCGCCTAGCCGGCTGAGGTGCGTCTTAGGCGGCTACAAGCCGAAGCGAGGTGCCGGAGAACGCGGAGCTGCTGTGCACCCTGCATTTCACATCCAAACTGCACCGGCAGGCATAGCAGCATGCAGGCTCATCTCCAAAGGATGTTTCTCGCTGCTTACGATGTCCTGGCAGCACCGGACACGGGGACAATGTGCAGAGAGAGAGAGGGAGCGAGAGAGAGAGAGAAACACTTTGCTCCAGCTTTCGACTTACAAAACTCGTGCAAGTTCAGCTCCCGGAGAAGGTAGCGTGCGTGAAGAATGTATTCTCCACGTAGCCTCTTCTGTTCGCATCTATGCCGGACCGCAGAGAGCCGTCCGCTTCTTTCTCGCGCTTTGCGAGCTAAGAGCGCCTAGCCGCTGAGGTGCGTCTTAGGCGACTAGAAGCCGAAGCGAGGTGCGGAGAACGCGGAGCTGCTGTGCACCCTGCATTTCACATCCAAACTGCACCGGCAGGCATAGCAGCATGCAGGCTCATCTCCAAAGGGATGTTTCTCGCTGCTACGATGTTCTGGCAGCACCGGGACGCGGGGACAATGTGCAGAGAGAGAGAGGGAGCGAGAGAGAGAGAGAAACACTTTTCCCCAGCTTTAGTCTTACAAAACTCGTGCAGTTGCAGCTCCCGGAGAAGGCAGCGTGCGTGGAGAATGTGTTCTCCACGTAGCCTCTTCTGTTCGCATCTGTGCCGGACCGCAGAGAGCCGTCCGCTTCTTTCTCGCGCTTTGCGAGCTAAGAGCGCCTAGCCGGCTGAGGTGCGTCTTAGGCGGCTACAAGCAGAAGCGAGGTGCCGGAGAACGCGGAGCTGCTGTGCACCCTGCATCTCACATCCAAACTGCACCGGCAGGCATAGCAGCATGCAGGCTCATCTCCAAAGGATGTTTCTCGCTGCTACGATGTTCTGGCAGCACCGGGACACGGGGACAATGTGCAGAGAGAGAGGGAGCGAGAGAGAGAGAGAAACACTTCGCTCCAGCTTTAGTCTTACAAAACTCGTGCAGTTGCAGCTCCCGGAGAAGGCAGCGTGCGTGGAGAATGTGTTCTCCACGTAGCCTCTTCTGTTCGCATCTGTGCCGGACCGCAGAGAGCCGTCCGCTTCTTTCTCGCGCTTTGCGAGCTAAGAGCGCCTAGCCGGCTGAGGTGCGTCTTAGGCGGCTACAAGCCGAAGCGAGGTGCCGGAGAACGCGGAGCTGCTGTGCACCCTGCATTTCACATCCAAACTGCACCGGCAGGCATAGCAGCATGCAGGGCTCATCTCCAAAGGATGTTTCTCGCTGCTACGATGTTCTGGCAGCACCGGGACACCGGGACAATGTGCAGAGAGAGAGGGAGCGAGAGAGAGAGAGAAACACTTTGCTCCAGCTTTCGACTTACAAAACTCGTGCAAGTTCAGCTCCCGGAGAAGGTAGCGTGCGTGGAGAATGTATTCTCCACGTAGCCTCTTCTGTTCGCATCTGTGCCGGACCGCAGAGAGCCGTCCGCTTCTTGCTCGCGCTTTGCGAGCTAAGAGCGCCTAGCCAGCTGAGGTGCGTCTTAGGCGGCTACAAGCCAAAGCGAGGTGCCGGAGAACGCGGAGCTGCTGTGCACCCTGCATTTCACATCCAAACTGCACCGGCAGGCATAGCAGCATGCAGGCTCATCTCCAAAGGATGTTTCTCGCTGCTACGATGTTCTGGCAGCACCGGACACGGGGACAATGTGCAGAGAGAGAGGGAGCGAGAGAGAGAGAGAAACACTTTGCTCCAGCTTTAGACTTACAAAACTCGTGCAAGTTCAGCTCCCGGAGAAGGGTAGCGTGCGTGAAGAATGTATTCTCCACGTAGCCTCTTCTGTTCGCATCTATGCCGGACCGCAGAGAAGCCGTCCGCTTCTTTCTCGCGCTTTGCGAGCTAAGAGCGCCTAGCCGGCTGAGGTGCGTCTTAGGCGACTAGAAGCCGAAGCGAGGTGCCGGAGAACGCGGAGCTGCTGTGCACCCTGCCATTTCACATCCAAACTGCACCGGCAGGCATAGCAGCATGCAGGCTCATCTCCAAAGGATGTTTCTCGCTGCTACGATGTTCTGGCAGCACCGCGACACGGGGGACAATGTGCAGAGAGAGAGGGAGCGAGAGAGAGAGAGAGAAACACTTTGCCCCAGCTTTAGTCTTACAAAAACTCGTGCAGTTGCAGCTCCCGGAGAAGGCAGCGTGCGTGGAGAATGTGTTCTCCACGTAGCCTCTTCTGTTCGCATCTGTGCCGGACCGCAGAGAGCCGTCCGCTTCTTTCTCGCGCTTTGCGAGCTAAGAGCGCCTAGCCGGCTGAGGTGCGTCTTAGGCGGCTACAAGCCGAAGCGAGGTGCCGGAGAACGCGGAAGCTGCTGTGCACCCTGCATTTCACATCCAAACTGCACCGGCAGGCATAGCAGCATGCAGGCTCATCTCCAAAGGATGTTTCTCGCTGCTACGATGTTCTGGCAGCACCGGGACACCGGGACAATGTGCAGAGAGAGAGGGAGCGAGAGAGAGAGAGAAACACTTTGCTCCAGCTTTCGACTTACAAAACTCGTGCAAGTTCAGCTCCCGGAGAAGGTAGCGTGCGTGGAGAATGTATTCTCCACGTAGCCTCTTCTGTTCGCATCTGTGCCGGACCGCAGAGAGCCGTCCGCTTCTTGCTCGCGCTTTGCGAGCTAAGAGCGCCTAGCCGGCGAAGGTGCGTCTTAGGCGGCTACAAGCCGAAGCGAGGTGCGGAGAACGCGGAGCTGCTGTGCACCCTGCATTTCACATCCAAACTGCACCGGCAGGCATAGCAGCATGCAGGCTCATCTCCAAAGGATGTTTCTCGCTGCTACGATGTTCTGGCAGCACGGGACACGGGGCACAATGTGCAGAGAGAGAGGGAGCGAGAGAGAGAGAGAACACTTTGCTCCAGCTTTAGTCTTACAAAACTCGTGCAGTTGCAGCTCCCGGAGAAGGCAGCGTGCGTGGAGAATGTGTTCTCCACGTAGCCTCTTCTGTTCGCATCTGTGCCGGACCGCAGAGAGCCGTCCGCTTCTTTCTCGCGCTTTGCGAGCTGAGAGCGCCTAGCGGCTGGGGTGCGTCTTAGGCGGCTACAAGCCGAAGCGAGGTGCCGGAGAACGCGGAGCTGCTGTGCACCCTGCATCTCACATCCAAACTGCACGGCAGGCATAGCAGCATGCAGGCTCATCTCCAAAGGATGTTTCTCGCTGCTACGATGTTCTGGCAGCACGGGACCGGGCACAATGTGCAGAGAGAGAGGGAGCGAGAGAGAGAGAGAAACACTTTGCTCCAGCTTTAGTCTTACAAAACTCGTGCAGTTGCAGCTCCCGGAGAAGGCAGCGGTGCGTGGAGAATGTGTTCTCCACGTAGCCTCTTCTGTTCGCAATCTGTGCCGGACCGCAGAGAGCCGTCCGCTTCTTTCTCGCGCTTTGCGAGCTAAGAGCGCCTAGCCGGCTGAGGTGCGTCTTAGGCGGCTACAAGCCGAAGCGAGGTGCCGGAGAACGCGGAGCTGCTGTGCACCCTGCATTTCACATCCAAACTGCACCGGCAGGCATAGCAGCATGCAGGCTCATCTCCAAAGGATGTTTCTCGCTGCTACGATGTCCTGGCAGCACCGGGACACGGGGACAATGTGCAGAGAGAGAGGGAGCGAGAGAGAGAGAGAAACACTTTGCTCCCAGCTTTCGACTTACAAAACTCGTGCAAGTTCAGCTCCCGGAGAAGGTAGCGTGCGTGAAGAATGTATTCTCCACGTAGCCTCTTCTGTTCGCATCTATGCCGGACTGCAGAGAGCCGTCCGCTTCTTTCTCGCGCTTTGCGAGCTAAGAGCGCCTAGCCGGCTGAGGTGCGTCTTAGGCGACTAGAAGCCGAAGCGAGGTGCGGAGAACGCGGAGCTGCTGTGCACCCTGCATTTCACATCCAAACTGCACCGGCAGGCATAGCAGCATGCAGGCTCATCTCCAAAGGATGTTTCTCGCTGCTACGATGTTCTGGCAGCACGGGACACGGGCACAATGTGCAGAGAGAGAGGGAGCGAGAGAGAGAGAGAAACACTTTGCTCCAGCTTTAGTCTTACAAAACTCGTGCAGTTGCAGCTCCGGAGAAGGCAGCGTGCGTGGAGAATGTGTTCTCACGTAGCCTCTTCTGTTCGCATCTGTGCCGGACCGCAGAGAGCCGTCCGCTTCTTTCTCGCGCTTTGCGAGCTAAGAGCGCCTAGCCGGCTGGGGTGCGTCTTAGGCGGCTACAAGCCGAAGCGAGGTGCCGGAGAACGCGGAGCTGCTGTGCACCCTGCATCTCACATCCAAACTGCCCTGGCAGGCATAGCAGCATGCAGGCTCATCTCCAAAGGATGTTTCTCGCTGCTACGATGTTCTGGCAGCACCCGGGACACGGGGACAATGTGCAGAGAGAGAGAGGGAGCGAGAGAGAGAGAGAAACACTTTTCCCCAGCTTTAGTCTTACAAAACTCGTGCAGTTGCAGCTCCCGGAGAAGGCAGCGTGCGTGAGAATGTGTTCTCCACGTAGCCTCTTCTGTTCGCATCTGTGCCGGACCGCAGAGAGCCGTCCGCTTCTTTCTCGCGCTTTGCGAGCTAAGAGCGCCTAGCCGGCTGAGGTGCGTCTTAGGCGGCTACAAGCCGAAGCGAGGTGCCGGAGAAACGCGGAGCTGCTGTGCACCCTGCATTTCACATCCAACTGCACCGGCAGGCATAGCAGCATGCAGGCTCATCTCCAAAGGATGTTTCTCGCTGCTACGATGTTCTGGCAGCACCGGGACACGGGCACAATGTGCAGAGAGAGAGGGAGCGAGAGAGAGAGAGAGAAACACTTTGCCCCAGCTTTAGTCTTACAAAACTCGTGCAGTTGCAGCTCCCGGGAGAAGGCAGAGTGCGTGGAGAATGTGTTCTCCACGTAGCCTCTTCTGTTCGCATCTGTGCCGGACCGCAGAGAGCCGTCCGCTTCTTTCTCGCGCTTGCGAGCTAAGAGCGCCTAGCCGGCTGGGGTGCGTCTTAGGCGGCTACAAGCGAATCGAGGTGCCGGAGAACGCGGAGCTGCTGTGCACCCTGCATTTCACATCAAACTGCACGGCAGGCATAGCAGCATGCAGGCTCATCTCCAAAGGATGTTTCTCGCTGCTACGATGTTCTGGCAGCACGGGACACGGGCACAATGTGCAGAGAGAGAGGGAGCGAGAGAGAGAGAGAAACACTTTTCCCAGCTTTAGTCTTACAAAACTCGTGCAGTTGCAGCTCCCGGAGAAGCAGCGTGCGTGGAGAATGTGTTCTCCACGTAGCCTCTTCTGTTCGCATCTGTGCCGGACCGCAGAGAGCCGTCCGCTTCTTTCTCGCGCTTTGCGAGCTAAGAGCGCCTAGCCAGCGAAGGTGCATCTTAGGCAGGCTACAAGCCGAAGCGAGGTGCCGGAGGGCACGGAACTGCTGTGCACCCTGCATTTCACATCCAAACTGCACCGGCAGGCATAGCAGCATGCAGGCTCATCTCCAAAGGATGTTTCTCGCTGCTACGATGTCCTGGCAGCACCGGGACACGGGGACAATGTGCAGAGAGAGAGGGAGCGAGAGAGAGAGAGAAACACTTTGCTCCAGCTTTCGACTTACAAAACTCGTGCCAGTTCAGCTCCCGGAGAAGGTAGCGTGCGTGAAGAATGTATTCTCCACGTAGCCTCTTCTGTTCGCATCTATGCCGGACTGCAGAGAGCCGTCCGCTTCTTTCTCGCGCTTTGCGAGCTAAGAGCGCCTAGCCGGCTGAGGTGCGTCTTAGGCGACTAGAAGCCGAAGCGAGGTGCGGAGAACGCGGAGCTGCTGTGCACCCTGCATTTCACATCCAAACTGCACCGGCAGGCATAGCAGCATGCAGGCTCATCTCCAAAGGATGTTCCTCGCTGCTACGATGTTCTGGCAGCACCGGGACACGGGGACAATGTGCAGAGAGAGAGAGGGAGCGAGAGAGAGAGAGAAACACTTTTCCCCAGCTTTAGTCTTACAAAACTCGTGCAGTTGCAGCTCCCGGAGAAGGCAGCCGTGCGTGGAGAATGTGTTCTCCACGTAGCCTCTTCTGTTCGCATCTGTGCCGGACCGCAGAGAGCCGTCCGCTTCTTTCTCGCGCTTTGCGAGCTAAGAGCGCCTAGCCGGCTGAGGTGCGTCTTAGGCGGCTACAAGCCGAAGCGAGGTGCCGGAGAACGCGGAGCTGCTGTGCACCCTGCATTTCACATCCAAACTGCACCGGCAGGCATAGCAGCATGCAGGCTCATCTCCAAAGGATGTTTCTCGCTGCTACGATGTTCTGGCAGCACCGGGACACGGGCACAATGTGCAGAGAGAGAGGGAGCGAGAGAGAGAGAGAGAAACACTTTGCCCCAGCTTTAGTCTTACAAAACTCGTGCAGTTGCAGCTCCCGGAGAAGGCAGAGTGCGTGGAGAATGTGTTCTCCACGTAGCCTCTTCTGTTCGCATCTGTGCCGGACCGCAGAGAGCCGTCCGCTTCTTTCTCGCGCTTTGCGAGCTAAGAGCGCCTAGCCGGCTGGGGTGCGTCTTAGGCGGCTACAAGCCGAAGCGAGGTGCCGGAGAACGCGGAGCTGCTGTGCACCCTGCATTTCACATCCAAACTGCACGGCAGGCATAGCAGCATGCAGGCTCATCTCCAAAGGATGTTTCTCGCTGCTACGATGTTCTGGCAGCACCGGGACACGGGCACAATGTGCAGAGAGAGAGGGAGCGAGAGAGAGAGAGAAACACTTTTCCCCAGCTTTAGTCTTACAAAACTCGTGCAGTTGCAGCTCCCGGAGAGGCAGCGTGCGTGGAGAATGTGTTCTCCACGTAGCCTCTTCTGTTCGCATCTGTGCCGGGACCGCAGAGAGCCGTCCGCTTCTTTCTCGCGCTTTGCGAGCTAAGAGCGCCTAGCCAGCGAAGGTGCATCTTAGGCGGCTACAAGCCGAAGCGAGGTGCCGGAGGGCACGGAACTGCTGTGCACCCTGCATTTCACATCCAAACTGCACCGGCAGGCATAGCAGCATGCAGGCTCATCTCCAAAGGATGTTTCTCGCTGCTACGATGTTCTGGCAGCACCGGGACGCGGGGACAATGTGCAGAGAGAGAGAGGGAGCGAGAGAGAGAGAGAAACACTTTGCCCCAGCTTTAGTCTTACAAAACTCGTGCAGTTGCAGCTCCCGGAGAAGGCAGCGTGCGTGGAGAATGTGTTCTCCACGTAGCCTCTTCTGTTCGCATCTGTGCCGGACCGCAGAGAGCCGTCCGCTTCTTGCTCGCGCTTTGCGAGCTAAGAGCGCCTAGCCGGCTGAGGTGCGTCTTAGGCGGCTAGAAGCCGAAGCGAGGTGCCGGAGAACGTGGCGCTTGCTGTGCACCCTGCATTTCACATCCAAACTGCACCGGCAGGCATAGCAGCATGCAGGCTCGTCTCCAAAGGATGTTTCTCGCTGCTACGATGTTCTGGCAGCACCGGGACATGGGCACAATGCGCAGAGAGAGAGGGAGCGAGAGAGAGAGAGAAACACTTTGCTCCAGCTTTCGACTTACAAAACTCGTGCAAGTTCAGCTCCCGGAGAAGGTAGCGTGCGTGAAGAATGTATTCTCCACGTAGCCTCTTCTGTTCGCATCTGTGCCGGACCGCAGAGAGCCGTCCGCTTCTTGCTCGCGCTTTGCGAGCTAAGAGCGCCTAGCCGGCGAAGGTGCGTCTTAGGCGGCTACAAGCCGAAGCGAGGTGCCGGAGAACGCGAGCTGCTGTGCACCCTGCATCTCACATCCAACTGCACCGGCAGGCATAGCAGCATGCAGGCTCATCTCCAAAGGATGTTTCTCGCTGCTACGATGTTCTGGCAGCACCGCGACACGGGCACAATGTGCAGAGAGAGAGAGGAGCGAGAGAGAGAGAGAAACACTTTGCTCCAGCTTTAGTCTTACAAAACTCGTGCAGTTGCAGCTCCCGGAGAAGGCAGCGTGCGTGGAGAATG